>KN495896.1:0-19363 GCA_000787155.1 Scartelaos histophorus
GGTAGGAATTGGGTTGCATTGTGGTTTTTAGTTGTTTTTTTTTAGGGGTGGTGGTGGTTCTCTTGATCATGTTGCTTCAAGACATTTAACTTCTGATTGGTTGTGGTCAGATGGGCCGATGGCGCAGATGAGCAGCCTCACTTCTGCCCATCTACCCCAGGGCAGACAGACGTAGCTTACTATCATCACCCACTGCGACATGAATGACTGATTCACTGTCATCTTCAAGTCATCTCTGAGTTTTAAAAAAGGGAAGACAGAAAGTAGATGCATTATGTTTATTATTCGTAGTACATATACATTTTCCAGACACACTTTCTATGAATAAATGAGAAAAAACAATGACTTTGGTCCTATATTACCCCAAATTGCGCTTGAAGCCATGTTAGAATGCTGCTACCTCATCACATTGGACTTTGTTTCATTCACTTGTTGGAGTATTATTAGTGTATCTACATCTCCAAAGCTGAAAATCCTCTGTTCCAAGTTCTGATGTCATTAACAGCTACATTTCACTGTTTGCTTAGTAGAGATTAGGCTAAAATTATCCTAATAATTGTGAAAAAGTGAAGTAAAATGAAGGTGTGTGAAGTTTCAGAACACAGTGGAGCACTTCCTCTATTACCACAAGGTGACATCACAAGGTGGAACAGAGTGAAGAGAAGACCTCTGTGCAGGGTATGTGTGTTAAACATGTCTGAATGAAACGCAACACAACTGCAGCGATGTTTTTGACAACATTATAACATATACTGATGAGAATATAGTTTAATTTGATCAATATAACTTTATTCAAATGCAGCCTGATGCCCTCCCTTCATAGTACAGGTGAGAGTGATGTGATCCTGCAGCTGTTCCCTGTCACCACCTCTAAGTCCCTCTGTCAGCACAGGCCTGCCCCTACAGCACTCATGGATACTCACTGTGCTCCTGCCTTATTATTACATCCTTATATAAATCTGCATGTTATATCATCCCAATCATCCCGTTATAATAAAGTCCCCTGACACCAAACTGTGCAATTTAACATCTGTCATCACCAAATTAACACATGTTGATTCCCGGACAACAGACTGATGATGTTTTTGTTTTTTTTTCCTCATTTCCTACCTTTACCAAAGCAATAGATGTCTGCTCTTGCCAAGTCATTTAGTGCAGTATTGTGAATGCATCAGTAGATTTTTATGATGTTCTATCCATTAATCTGAAGTGGCTCTACGTCGCTCTTAAGGGAACGCATTTGTTGATCTTGCATAACAAACAAATCAAATACAACTTGGCAACAGTCTGTGTCTATTAATAATTATCATGCGTTATATGGAACAGAGGAAAATTGTGTAGCTTGCAAGATTTGCTGCTCCACTGTTGGTCTCCGAGAGGCAGAGATAGAGGTGTGTGTGTGTGTGTGTGTCTATAGCAGACAGCTGTGTGTTCCCAAGTTACAGAAGCGCAGATGAAATGCTCCTTTCAGTGTCTCTGTTCAGATTTTGTGCTGAAATAATCCTCCTTTAGACAGGCAGGGGGCTATAGATAGAATTGCTACTCCCTTCTCTTACCAACCACTTTTACTTTCAGATTTTTAATGACCTAAATACAAGCTGCGATTACATTTCTCAAGGGTTATAAAAGCATAGTTCAAGTACATTTACGGATTTACAAGATATTTCTCTGGTAAGTGGGTCTCTTGCCATTTTATTTGACGGAAGCAGGTTCAAACTTCGGCCACCTGCCAAAAATGTAAAAAATTGTCTTGCTTCTGTGGAGTCGTCACAGTCGCGGGTTCTCCCCAGCTCCTCACACCTCTCAAAGACATGCGTGTGTTTGGGGGTGAATGCACAATGAATTCTGAGTGAAGTTAGACAGAATAGTTTACTATCTCGGTATTTTTGTATGGGAAACTTGAAACAACGGTCATATAGGGAATGTGGAGGGACAAAATTGGCCTTACAGGGATTGTATCTTTTGTATGAACTGTTCCAGATGAGCCTTTGAGACTTTGTTGTATCTGGTTCTGCATCGAGCACATCCATCATGAAGTCTCATGCACCTGTCAAACCCTCAGCCCACCTGCACCCAGATCCTGCCAACATTCACTAACACAATCACATTCCACAGCCCCAGATGGTCGCGCTGTGTGGAATACATCACATACATCTATGACATGTCAATTTACGCTTGGCATTTTTACAAAGGAGGCTGCGTTTGGAGTGGCAATTGGATTTTACTCTGAGCAGATAAAAATATGTGTTTATTTTGGTGAGAATCATCAAAGAAAATATTTTAAATCGTGACGTGTCGAGTAATTGCAGATTAAAGGGGCACAATGAAACGTTTCTAGAGGCTTCTTGCTCGTCTCAATGGAGATTTTATTGCTTTTCCAGAAATGTCCCACAGTATCACATTAAACTTGTATTGGCAACCTGCTTACAGTAAGAATTGATGTTTTGTCTATGTATTTTCAAGCACTACAAACACTTATTATTATTATTGAATACATGCAGGACAGGGCACAGCTATTTTCTTTCCATGGAGAGAAGCACATTTGCAGACTCTACTAGAAAGTTACACAGAGCAGCTTTAAGTAAATGTGTGTTTCTGTTGCACCACCAAGTCTATAGACCAATGTCAAATTAAATGACAATTCCAATGGGTTTGAGACAGACACTGACAAAACTATAAAAGATTTCAACAGCCAAAATCCAGCTTTATCCTGATGAAAAGAGTCAAAGATTAACAGTGACACAAGATAAGATTGAGCAGATAAATGGCATTCTGCGCTTTGTGTGTTTGACTGTGGACTGATGCCGGAGAAGGGCCGCCCTCCGGTTGTGACGACGAGATTTCTCTCTCATTTATTTGTCAAAGAAAATGCTTCTCTCTCTCTCGTCTGTCTGAGCCTGTGATGTGTGATCCTCATTGTGCCGCTGATGACAGAGCGTCTATGACAACAAGCCTCTTCACCTCTTTTATCTGCCCCTCGCTCGGCCTCTCTCGCCCCCATGCTCCAGAGCACAAAGGCTGTTTTCTGTCATGTGGAGACAGCCGCTGTGTCACCGTGTCAAAGTATAGGTTTCCACTGCACTCACTCCACTCTGATTATGTATTATGGCAGTTCCCCCCGCATAGATGATTGTACAATAGGATCGAGTGCGCACACAAATACAGAGTAAGTTATCTGAAATGTAGACCATAAGAAGAGCTATTTAGTTATTTTTAGTTTTACAGTTTGAGAGAGCTTAAAGGTGCACTGCGTAACTTTCACCTGCTTGTCTCCATGGAGATGTTCTTGCTTAGCCTAGAAGGTTCCATGTAGGGCTGCACGATATTGAAAATGAATGCGATATGCGATACGGGTGTCAAGCATTGCAACGATATTATTGCGATTATTGCAACGATATTATTGCGATATTTTCTTTTAACCTAAAAAAAAATGCTTCGTACATTCACATGTTTGCCTCTATGACGTTTACCTGTGTTCCACATGGTTAGAAAACTAAGAATAAGCTCCTGCAAAGTATTAAACTTGTTAGGAGAACAGCCGTAGGCCACAACTTTATTACAGATGTTTTTGCGACTGTACCTGCGTAACATTGGTTGCTGAAGTTTTTGACTGAATAAAATCTCTGTATAGCTCCCTGTGGTTGCGTTCGAGGTGGCTGTGTAAGTTCGTCGTGTTTCCTCTCGACGTTGCGATAACTTTCCGGCACGACTTGCACAGCACTTGTGTCTGTGACACGTCGTCCCGTCTGAAGCCAAAGCCCCAAATTCCGGAGCTGCTGTGCTTTTTAGGCACAAGTTGTTGGCTGTTGTCGTCTTCACCGACTTCTTCATTACCCGCCATGGTGACTGTAGTGTTTTCCCATCATGCACTGCGAGTCCACGCGCTCGCTCTAGCTAGCAAAACATTACGTTTAAGGGCGCGTTGGAATTGTGAACTCCAGAACGCAATAAACTCACGATTTACACATAAAACAATTAAAAAATACCGTGCATCTTTGCGATGTGGATATCGCACGTGCCATTATCGCGATGACGATATTTTTTCGATATATCGTGCAGCCCTAGTTCCATGGTATGACATTAAACTATCTTTAGTCATCATGGGTATTTCTGTTGCCCCAAAATCTGACCTGTAATGTAACCTAATTGTCTCACTTGACTTTGGTTTAATTTCTGCATTCTAGACGAAACATTAACATCTCCATGGTGACAAGCACGTGAGGGACCTTCCAGCAAAAGTTTCCACAGTGCACCTTTAAAATTCCTTCAGATTTTGATCCATGGGTGAAGAACAGCTTTCAGTTTGATCTATTAGCTCCTCACAATTAGTCCTTTCTCTCAGTGTGAGATGCATCATGACAAAGAAACAGCTGTTTGGAATAATCATGGACAGTTGCTTCCATATGGTTCTCATCCAACAAAATGCCTTGTTCAGTTTCAGTGATTTTTTTTATTTTATTTTATTTTTTTGCACATAGCTGCTTTCACAACACAGGAACTGTTTTTGAACTGGAGGAAGATTCAGGTTCAGTCCTGAATTGTGAATCAAATGGAAGTTTGTAGGTAAAAGGTGCAGGATTCATCGTATAGATACATAGATGGTCACAGCTGATAAATTTAAGTGTATCGTGTCTTGTATATGCTTTTTCCTTCAAAATGACATTTTTGACTACTTGCCAGTAACACAAATGCAAATAATAATTGACCTATAAGCTTTATTCGTAGGGTATTTACAAATGATTTAAAAATTACCTTTTGGCTGGACTCATTTAAAAAAAAAAAATTTAACATACTGACTTCCTTACAAGGTGAAGTGCAAGTGGACTTCCGCCATTATGCATCATCTTCTTGTCTGTTTTGCAGCCAAGTTTGCGGATGCTCTATTCTTATGTGTGTAATGGGTTGGTTCTTGGAGAGACGACTGTTAGCTCTGAGTCACAGCCCAATTCTCTGCGAATGGAGGAGTATTTCTTGTGTCCTTGTCTGTGTCTCTGTGACCTTATTGAAGTTTTTTTGAAGACTAAGATCTTTGGCAGGTTACTGACGGATGGGGTTTGATAATAGCGCACACACGCACACGCACACACACATGCACATAAACACACACACACTCTGAGAAAACAAGACTATTCAAAAAGGTGTTTCAACCACAATTTCTGCCTTCTCCGCTGTTCCATTCACGGGGCACAGTTGGTCTTATCAAGCCGAGCAGCTGTGTTTCGGATTGGGCATCTCGGGGTCCCTTCTCCCCTTGTGCGAGGCGAGAGCGGGCACAGATTTGGCACGCTTCACACACACTCACAAACAATTATAGACCCACTTTTCCACTCCAAAACACACTTTGTTATCCCAACATATTCTGTCCCAATTGGTTGTTCTCTCACTGTTTGGAGTGTCCCTGGGAATTGTCGGCCATTACAGCTTATTGCATATGTTTAATAGTAATACTCGCTTATGGTTACAATTTTATGCCAGTTCTGCTATCCTACGGTGCCAGGTGGCTGAAATGTTCCACAGTATGGCATTAAACATGTCTTGTAGGGATGACAAAACTGATTGTGCACACATAAGGAAAATTATCTTGTGAGATTTTATTCCATGTTTTTATGTTTGGTTTGGATAAGTATGAGTAACACATTTGTTTTAGGAGCTGTAGTCCCAAAAAGTAGTGCTACAATTATAATAGAAATATTAAATAAAGTAGATAAAAAATGGTGAGGCCAAAATCGATTGCACAAATGATTTATTATCAATAATGTCAAAATCTTCTCTTGTCTTGTTCTTATAAATCCAATCTTGTGTCTCTTCTCGCCTTGTGAAAATTGTATCTAATGCAACCCCATAGACTGTATAAAAAAGTGGACTAAGCGAGTGTGACGTCACCCGTAGCGTTTAGCGCCGCTCAAATGAGGCTCGCGATGCTTCACAGCTACAGGAGCGAATCTGGAGCCAGGCTCTATGTTATGAATAGGATTTTTTTGACTAACAAAATAGCGGAAAAAAAAATTCAGGATATAGCGGAAAAAAATTCAGGATCATGTTTCGCGGGTTAATAAGAACATTTTAAGACCAAGATGAAGAGGATCAGTGCAGTAGTTATAGAGAGACGGGCGACAAGATCCTAATGTAAGTCAATGAGAGCCAGAGTCAGAAGGAGCTGGAAGAGCCTCCTGGAGCACTTCCTATTTGGCATGCGGCGGCTAATGCGTTAGCTATGTCCATTCATATATACGGTCTATGTGCAACCCCTAATATTTTGCTTTCATTCATGAGCGATGGCGTATTTCCACAGGTCTGATCTGTAAATTGGTCTGGTACTGTCATGTCCAAGATTTAATTCATTGCTTTTAACTGATGAACTCCCCTTTTATCAGTTCTAGTCTCTATTAAAATTTGAAAGATTCACAGCTAGAGATTGACCAATGTTTGTGTGTGTGTGTTTTGTTAATTGCCAGTGTCAGTAACGATTGTTTAAATCCAGAGGGCCGATATGGCTGATGTGTTTTTCTCCCAAATTATGTCATTTTCATTAATTAAAAACGTACCCACAGTCCTTTTTTCACCACAAACCCATAAGAGAGCCATGTAGTTACACTTTCAGCAGTTATCTTTTTGCATCTAAGTGTTCAAATAAAGCCTTACGGGTATTTTCAGGCTGCAGGTTGCCCAAAACAAAATGCTGGAGATTTAAAGCTGAGAGCCGATACGCTAAAAAGTCCATATTTTGGTGGCATCTTTAATCTATTCTGTCACTATTCATAGCTGTAGGTTGCCCAAAACAAAATATCCTGCGCTGGAGATTTAAAGCTGAGAGCCGATACGCTAAAAAGTCCAAATTTGGCGGCATCTCTAATCTATTCTGTCACTATTCATAGCTGTACCTGCTGATCGTTTCACTTAAGATGTTGAGCTTCTATCTCCAGTGAAACGTAAATATTTCACTGAGCACATTCAAGCTAAATAAGAGTAATACCGTTTATATATTTCTTATCCTTACTGAATCTCCGTCACACGTTGCTCTCTTCACCTGACACCGCGATGCCACCGCCGTTTCTCTGCATTCTCTCTCACTTAAGGCCCTTAATGAGCCACCTGTAATAGCGCGTGTGTGTGCCGGTGTGCCGCTCGTGTGCGTTTTGTGCGTTTGTGTGCGGCGATCGGGACTGCGGGCTGGCCCCTTGTGGATCTCAGCCAATTATCTTTATTTACAGTTCCTTTTATGGCAGCTTTAAATTGAGCAGATGTGAAGGGAGTGTTGAATGAAACACTGCGCTTCTGATTTATTTGAAGTGCTTATCTGTTGTTTGTGATGGGCCGTTGTTGTTTGTCTTATTTTAGGGTCCATCTAAGTGGCGTTTGTGCGAATAATATGAGCGATGTCCGAAGAACTCAGATATTATTCATCGTATCGATACTTTGCAGTGACATCGCGCCGAGGGAGTTCTTCTTGTATCTCTGATGGTGACACAATGGACACATTAGCAAACATTGACAAATAAGCTTTAAGACTCAAGAGAAAACGCAAAATACATTTAAATAACACATTTTCAGGAGCCTATGGTGAATAGAAGCATACACGGTCCTGTTTAGGTGTTTGGTTTTCCACAAAAAAAGGTGAGAGTGACAAAGTGAAAAAGCGTTGGCTAATGCTGGCTTGATTGTTGCTGTAATTTGATGCGCGAGAGACTTGTTTAACAGCACAAACCATCTCACCGCTTGCAGTTCCAGCACTTAGTCTCATCCTCACTCTGATCCAAGTGTAAACAGCAGTGCTTTCGGTTAGCTTCACACGCCCAGACGTCAGTGACATCGGTTGCAAAGTATCAATATTCAATTCAAAGCAAATTAAGGCTTTGTTGTGTCTCAAATGTGTCTCAAATCAGACCAGGGCAAGTAGCCAAATTTGAATGACTTTATTTAATAGACTGGCTAAATTAAAAACAGATTAATACTGGATGCCAAAGGAAATATTGTCGGATGCTGATATTAGAACACACTTATAAATCTTCTAAGTAACCGCCCTTAATGCCCTCTGTTGCATAACCATACTTAAAATATGCGTTTGACCTAAAGTGCACTGGCTTATGAAATACCAGTTGGAATTTCTGAGCTGTACTTGCAAGTATTGACGCTTATAGTTTGGGATCATTATAGATTTATATGTGGTAGTTCTAGCTTAGAAATCTAAAGGTGAAACCCACATAGGAGCCACTTGATACAGTTGAAGGGGAAGCACGGATCAATGCTCCGCTGACTGGGAGGAGGCCTGTTTGGCTCCCAGCCTCACACTGTTAAATGGATTTGTTCCTGGAGGGGCCCACATGGACTCTGTCATAATGATGTAAGTACAACAGAGTAAGGGGGTAGGTTAGCAGAGGGCTTTCCTGATGCTTTATTCCTGAACTGCTGTGGCTCAGTGGTTATAGCATTCACCCCCAGCTGAAAAGATGGTGGTTTGATCTGAGTTTTAACCAGTGCATGATGTGGGTTTGAGCAAGACACTTTAGTCTCTATTCACTTAAGAGGTGATGCTGCAGATTACAGCCACAGGAAAGTGAATGAATATTGGCATGTGTATCACGCTGAGAGGCCTGTCAATACGTAAGTGCAATTGATACTTTGCAACTGATGGCATCAACATTTCCTGGGGGTCTGATGCTAACTGTAGGCTCTGCTCTGTCTGAAGCTCTGGTCTAGCTCTAGTTAGACTTTAATCTGATCTTTATTTTACCACAATTTGACCAAAAAAAGCTGGTTTAGCTCCAAGTTAGACTCTAATCTGATCTTTATTTTACCACAATGTGACCAAAAAAAGCTGGTTTAGCTGCAGGGAGAACAGCCAAAATGATTTGTGCTGTTAATCAAATCTCTTATATGTAGCATTATAATCACAAGTTAGCCAATTGTTTTTCAGCTAATTGCTCTAACCACTTTTGTTGAAAATCAAACTCTTAAAACTGACCCTCACCCTGACCCACGCTTGTACTGATATATAATAAAAACGAAACACATGCATATATATAAAAACACATGGAGAACATCCCCAGCGTGATGTTACTGCAAAGTATCACTATAAATGTAAGGCTTTATCATTATTATCGTGCAAATACCACTGTATAGTAGAAAATCAGTTATCTATCCATCAATTATTTTTCCAACCAACATTTCATGGCTTCCTGTCTAAGCTTAGACTGGTGTCAATTCTGAGCGCAAACACAAAAGCTGGTATTTCCGTCCCTTTCATAGACAGTCTGGTATGGGTGAGTTGTTTGCCCAGGTACAGGTCACACCAACAATTAACCCCATAGCACCAGAGTGGAGCAATGCAAACACCATCAGGAGCATCTCGCAGACAGAAGAGACAACAAGAGAGATCTGAGTCTGGTGTGTGATGTGGTGTCCAGTCCTGCTCCACTAATCCCTGTTTGAACAGAAGGCCCGGTTTTTCAGAATAATTGGTGTTGGTGGGAAAGAGGGATTGTACAGCTGCAGCTAACAGCTTGGAGTCATGTTAGCTCAGTTATGGAACACCTGCGGGGCTCTGCAGGGCTCACCTCTCTGGAGAATAAAAACTCCAATCTGTGTGGATTTAGATGGAAGAAAAGGCATTGTATAAATCAAAACAGCTGCAGCTCAAGTTTGGTTATTAAAAGTGTAGCAGAGGTTAATTACACAAATAAGGATCTTGTTATTAATGTGAATTATTCCACAAGATAAACAGCATTTGAAATGGTTTCCCCAATACACTATTATACGATTTTTAACAGCTTAAAGCAAAAAAGTAAACTATAACATTCTATTACACATGTACCACTAAAATATCTATATGCTGAGATACTAAATTTGATAACTACTTGAGATATTGAGTTTTGTTGTGAATCGTGAGGGACCCTGTGATTTCTAGCCCTACTTTCCTTATTTCCAAATAAAGAAATCGAACATCAGATAATTTAAGTCTCTCCTGGTACCATCTCTGTGAACTAAATCTGAGGGGAAAAAAAATAGAAATAGTCCACTCTGACCAAACTGTCTCTTGTGATTGATAAACTGAGTCTTGTCCTCAAACGAAGTCTGAAATAGAAAATTTTAATTAAGTGGTGAACAGCATCACAAATACGGGCTCACTAAAATGTCCTCCAAGAGTTTCAGCAACAGTGCCATCCAAAAGAGCAATGGAATAATTTTTAATGAGAATTGTAAATATTTTTGGGTGCGCGCATTAAAACTAAAAGTACACAATAAAACAGCCACTAACGAGGCAGGAATGAACATATAGCGTTAATAATGGAAGTCCTCGAAAGTTTTCCCCGCACATTAAGTAGGCTCCAGGTACTGCAGACTGGCTCTTTGTGTTGAAATGTCATACTTCTCTCCCTTCTCTGGTGCTTTTTAAATTATAACCTTTGTGGAGCTGTATCAGAGAATGGCACACCTACGTGCTGCACACTGACAGTTAATTACAGTCAGGCTAACCACTGTAAAGGGATCAGACATGCACTTACTGTCAGTCAAAATGTTTATACCATTGGAAACATCTTATAGCTTCCAAGACATTATATTAATTAGCTCTATTGAATTATGGCTCTGTAGGCCCGTCATGAGAACTGCATTTTGGAGAATGGAGCGTCCGCCACCTACTTTGGTCCATGGAGATGTCATTGCTTTGCCTCAGGTGCAGCATTAAACCTTTTTATCATCGCAGAGACCAAACCAGAGTTACAGGTCAGATCTGTGGAGAGGCGACCCCGCTCGTAGTCAGAATGTTTATTTTCTAAGTATTTTTGAGCTCTAAAACCATCTATAATAGAATACATTTAAGGTAGGTCTGTTTAATGTCATACTGTGGAACATTCCAAGCAGAGCAAACCCATTTCCATAGAATAACATTGAAACTAATTTGTCACTGACACAATAACCTTAAAGCAGGATTATTATCCCAACAAAAATATTCTAAATGTAAAATATTGTTATGACACACAAACTGAAATAGCAGAATGAAACACTCACTAGTTATTTTATCTACAATGGAACATAGAAATTGCCTCTGTGGCTCAAATCTTGTAGCACAGACAAATACCCACGATAATTGTTCCAGCTTTCATATACTGAATGATAAGTTTCAAGGTAAGTAGTAATTATTGTGGCAGAACTATGGCTCTGAGATATTCACCATTGGTTTAACAATAATTCTGCTGCAAGTTGCAAGTGAAAGCAAATAGGCAAATAGGTGATGAAGAGGAGAACCTTGGTCCTAAATCAGAACAATGCAGGATTATTCAAACGTGTGTGAATAGTATATGCCGTAGTATATGTTATAATTTGCATAGAGAAAATATATAATGTTACACTGACCAAAAAAAGTAAGATGCCAAGCTACAGCTCCACTCTCTTATAGAATGTACATACCATACAACTTTACAACTACTCACCCTTATGTAATAGATAATCTTGTGAAATCATCTTTTTCATATTGGCAAAGTTTCTCATGATCCTATTATTTCTATTTGCACATGGAGTATACACATCTATATATTTGTGCCTTTTTCAATCCTTTTGCTGGTTTTGCTGCTTCTGTCGCTCTGAAATTTGAATTCATTTCTATTTCCTTTTTGCGCTTTGGTATTATATTGTAATGTGTGACGTTCTGTGTCCAAGTAATTTCCCTTGTGCATCAATAAAGTTTGTCTAAGTACAAAGTTATAGCAGAATATATTTTCCTCTTTTGTAGCTCCTGGGCAGGTTGATGTTACAGAAAACCAAGGATAAAATATAGTGCAGGAATCAATAACAATACAAGTAGAAATTTGGAGAAACGCATTATAAGATCTCATAAAAGTATATTTTGCATATTATATCTCACAAAACACATAAGCAGCTCGTGTGAATCTCTACACCCACATATTGTTCCTTTTGCATTTGAGTTATTATCACACTATTGAAAACCATATTGGTTGTCTACTGCAGCTCTCATTGTGCTGCTTACGGGTGCCTCTCCACTCTGCACTCAGCCTTGTAAATGTTCATGTGTGCTGAAGACTCACTGTATTGCCTCAAGTGGCTGTCTGTTTGGAGAGCGCTAATCTCCCCCAAGAGGTATTGAATATAATAGAAACTTCATTCAGAATTTATAAGCACACACACACACCCCCGTACAAACCCCATATACGCACACACACACACATACAGACACACGCTAGATCGGCTTTTGTCGGTCAGTGTCTGTTTGGTTTTCCATTAGTCCAGACATTGAAAGCTACTCTATTCTTGTCCTCAGGCAAAAAAGATGTTCAACTTAATACGACACACTCTCGAGAATCTGGAGTGAGCTTCACGTCGTTTTTAGTGGACTGTCAAAAGTGTATTGGCTAAAAATAGCACCGGACCAGAGACGTGGGTCAATCAACCGTGTATTGTAATGAAAAAAAAAAAAAAAATCAATATTAAAAGCAAGGAGGTTGAGTTTATGAGATTTAAATGTGTGTTTAGTTTGGTAGGTTTTGGTCATCCAGGCGAAGCATACAACAATAATAATAGATTTCTTTACACTCTTCATAAAGTTAATCAGACCTAACCTTAACCATAATCTGTTTTCTAATCCTCAATCTGAATTACTCATCTTTTCTCTCAAAAATTTGTAAATTATGTCTTTCTCCCAATTGAAAAACCACAAAAATTAGTCACTATTTTGTTATAAAGAGCCATGTAGATTAGTATATAATGAAAGGTTCACTCTGCTTCTCGTCTTCATCTGAAAATCTGTTGTAAAACTGTTCTAATGTCCAAGAAATGCATAGACCCATTTTCTCTTTTCATGGTTTGAAAATCATGAACTGAAGCTAATTGCAGCAGACTGTCCCAGTGGAATCTATCGCTGTTAAAATAGTCCTTTATTTTATGATAAATCTATCTTTCACAGCTAAAATACTGCACCTGTCAAATCCTCGTATTTTCCATAAAGGTGCAGTGCTCTTGAGTTTGACATAGTGGTCTTCTGTCCTTGGCCTGTCTCCTCTGAAATCGTGTCGCCTCAGCAGCCTCCTGGAGTCACCCGCAGTGACAGCTCTCCTTATCCATCCTCATATTGTCGCTGCATTTTGTTTTTCCTTCAGGCCATCTGCCAAAAACAAACGCAAACTGTCGCTCGTCCATGTTGCTAAAAAAGACCTTATGTAAAACTCCGTGACAGCTTTGTCCAGCTAATGCCCCTAAATCTTGTAATAAAAACTCTCATATTTAATCTGCTTGAAAGTGCGTGTGGTTAGAGGAAGTAGAGCAGAGAGAGATTATGGGAGAGTTCTGGAGTTAAGAAGAAAAGAGCAACTAAATAAAGAGACTAAATAAGTTAATGTGACCCAGTGTAGCATCTTCTTCCTTAGTTCTTTAGTGTTGACCAGTCCTTCCCAAAGTCTGTGGAACCATGACCCTCCTATTTATCCAAAGATTGCACAGGGCTCCCCAATAATAATGCATACTCAATTCTAAACAATATGTACTGTGTTGTGTCAAATATACATGTTAACAGTATCATAATGTCTATGTAACTTTTCTGGTGGAGGGCATGTCATTTCTCCATGGAGATTTTATCGGCTGTATTCACGCTTACGCTGCAAAACCACAAGACATTTGGAAATTCGCGGATGACGACTTTCTTTAGACTTTGCTGGCAATAGAAACTCACAAAATCGGTGAGAAACTGAAAAAATGGCCTGCTTCATCTAGACGTCATTGATTCAACAGTTTGTATTGCAACATTTATACTGCATTTGTCTTTGTGTCTCAGTCAAAGGCGCAGAAGCACTGATCAGGTTGGGTCAGTAGATCCTGTATCACAGCAGCTTGAGGAGAGAAACTGTCACCTGGACAAAAGTGTCCCACTCTGTGTCATCTGTTTTCTGCAGCCCGGGGCATCACAGCAGCGTTCAGTGAGAGTTAGGTGATGAAATAGTCCATAAAAAGTCCATTAAAATATTTCCTCTGGAAGGTCTTCTGCCACATTGGGTGTAAAAAGCCTGTAGCTTCTCAGAGTTCTATAGCTAGCTCTAGAACTAGCTAACGGGCTCTTTCATGACCTTTATGGAACAAGGGAAAACAAACAGCTCATTTCACATAATCCAAAAGTGCCTTACTTGTGCCTTTTGACATGCACATGCTGCACTTCTTAGTTGGTCAAAATCAAGTTAAATAGTGCACTTTCAAATGCAAGTCAAAAAAGATTTGTCTCTCTAATCTTCATCATTTTCACATGAATTCTGCAAAGTTCTTTTTTACAGTGTAGGCCCACTCCCAATTAGACGGCTGCTGATGTCATCCATCCTTCTTAACTGTGTGTCAAAGAGGAGACAAGGGGAAGGAGACGGAATTGGAGATTGTGGGAGTAATGGACAAAATTGGTTGTGCAAAATGGATCGATAAGTGAGAGAGTGATAGATGAATGCGTCGGAGAGATCCCCCCCCTGAAGCTGCGTTTAAGAGCTCCTGCACTTTAAAGACATTTTTAGACAATTTTGGGAACGGTCTGAGCAGAGTGTAGCCAGGAGACTCGGTGAACTGGGAAGGAGCCACACTATGTATTATAGATAAAGTGAACGTTGTGAAGCCTGGGAAGCCTTTTTAAAGCACTGCCCTGCCAGACTCACCCCATGCTGCTTCCCCTGCTCTGTCACAGGGAGAATATGTTAGCAGCAGGAGAGGGCCAGCTCAGAGCGCACAGGAAACGGAATAAAAGAAAAAAAGGACAACAAAGATGAAACAAAAATGAATAAAAATCTAATATAAGGGGGCTGCTGGACACTGAAAAGTTGTGGACTTCACCAAACCTTTGTTATTTTATGTGAAAGATCATAAGGAGTCTGGTTAATATGCAGAATAACTCCTTTTCCCACTTCAGTATTCTGCTTTTATAGTGCTCAAGAGCCTTTTTTGTTAAATTGTAATTATCAAGGCTAATCACACTGTTAATCATAATTAGCCGGTCTGTCATATTAATTTACGATTTGATAGAATAATGTATTTTTTCCTTTTACTCGTCAAGAAGGTTGTAGATATAGGTCAGTGAAGATACCGCAGCAGAAACATTTGAAGTTTTAGATTTATTTTTTTACTTTTGAGTGTGTGTGAAGGTACTGAGGAAATAATAACCATGTTTACATCTATTATATATCTTGTTTTGACATTTTCTAGCATCCTGCGCTTTAGACGGCTTTTAGTAACAATGTCATGAGATTGGATTTTGGATTTAAAATAGCATTGCATCTCCAACTTAATCTCCTGAGTCGCAGCTGTTACCAAAAAGCTTTTTTGACCCTCTAACCTTAACTTTTCAGTGCATAAAAAGTCAAAGCACCGACAAAGAAGAATGCCCAGTAATGAACTTTAAATGTGAAACTTTTTGGTGATGATATATTTTTAAATGTCACGTCTTTTAATAAACAGTTGTAGGGACATTTAGCTGAAGTCCTTTCCCTTGGGACACAGTGACCCAAAGCGGTGAAGTGTGATGGAGAATGAACCCACTCAGTGCCCTCCCCCTGGCCTCTCTGCCCCCTGTGCCTCGGCCTCATCCATACCTGTCCACCCACTCTTTTCCCATGAGTCTTTGGGGCAAGTGCATGTGAAATCAGCTGAAGCCAAAAGGCATTACTGTAAGAGGTTAAAAAAAAAAAAAAAGTTTTACTAAAAATAAAATGAAAACTACTTCTTTCTTTTTTTAGTGGTCTATAATTTTTCTCTGGTCAGTGTTTTTGGACGTCTCGACTGGACCATTTGAAATCTGGAGGTACTCAACTGAGAAATTGGAACTTTATATCTGATACCTTTATTCCCTGAGGTGTCTTTAGATACTTTAAATACAAAAAAATAAAATAAAATCTAGATTCACAACCAGAAAAGTTTTTGTATACTGGATATCTCAGTGTCTTTCATAACTTCTTTATGTAGTCTTTATGGAGTCCATCTTGAGGAGGAGGAAAGGGTTCCTCAGAAATGTGTGTCTGTGTCAAGAGAAACCAGGGATTACACAGCGGAGTGTGTTTACATAGAGGACAGAATGTACAGTGTTGCACATCACAGTCTGAGCAGCAAAGATCTGAACTGGAGAGAATCTGCCAAGTGCTCATGTTCAGGTGTAATCTGGAGATCAAGTGATAATACTGGTCCTCCAAGTTTATGTGGTAGAAGTAAAAAGTAAAAAAAAGGTCTGGAGGTTTGCAGGTCTTGTGGGAGTTGCTATACATTCTAAGTGGTAAGAAAATCTGCACTAACAGAGGGAAAGGGTTGATCCAACTCAGCAGGTAAGGGAAAAAATACCAAATAAAAAAATGTTGCTTTTTGGTATAGCTTGTGGTTTTAAGTGTAAACTGTGTGTAAGGTCTGGGGTAAATACTAGTCCAGTGTGTCCTAGCAGCCCCTCATCCTGTCTGTGCTCTGACTGTGATGAATGGTCCTCAGCCTACAGGGGGCACACTTCTCCCTACTTGTAATAACTGACCACTGCAATTTACAAACAAGGACAGAAGTTTTGTTAAAATGCTTTTAGATATGTTCAGTGCTTTGTAGAAATCAGCGTTTCGCTGTGGATGGGGCTCAAAAGGGGATTATTCACAGGTAATGAGAAGCACAAATGCACCAGTTTATTGACTGTTGTCTGCTCTGTCTGCTAAACCCATTTTACCACAGAGCCAGACCCATCTCTCTTTGTTCTTTTTGGGTCAAAGATATATTTGACCACCGCATATTTTAATACAAGTTGTATGCAAATTTTTCACAGTTTTGTACAAGAGAAAATCAGCTCTTAGATTCTCAAAGGCCACAGTGTAAAAGCAGCCAGGTGGAGGGTCTGAGTGTGAAAAGTTGACCTTTTGTCCTCGAAGGTGACAGTGGTGGGACTGATGTGGCCCTGTTCTATTAGGACTGATGACATCATTTAGATACAGATGGTCTATTTAACCCAGCAGCAGCTGTCCTCATCACTGCTCACACAGAGATGTAATGACCCGCCAGGAGCTGTGCAGGAGGCACCACCACTGACACGAGAGTTCTTAAGGCATGGAGCTCCTTGGTGAGAACATTGAACAACTTTTTGAGAACTTGGGCTATACACACATCCTCAAATTGTATTTATCATCTACTTTTGCTTGTTTTGTTATAGGGATGGATACATTCTCTCTGGGTAATCCCAGACAGTTGGGGTTATTATGATGATATAACACAAATAACAGAGATTATAGTAGTTTGACATTTTTAGACTTTCTCCATTTTCAGAGCCAGATGGCATTAGCAGGTGGCAGGGATTGTTGTAACAGTCTCTCCTAATGACTTCTACAATTTGTTGTTTTGATTCATTGTGTTACACTTACTGTTCATTTGTTTCACTCGGGGTATTATAGACTAAACACTATTCAAATCTATATCTCACTTTTCAAAGTAATATTTCAAAACTACAGATTACATACTTTGCTAATGTTGATGGATGACTATAATAGACAAACAGTCCATTACTACAGGATCATTACACCAGCCACATTAGGACTAACTGAGAGGACATTTTGTAGAGTCTCTTCAAACTGGATGATAGGAGCAGAGCTGAAGTGCTTGACTCAGCTGCAGAACTAGTTTTAGGTCAAAGTGTGGGCGCTCTGTAAAATGAGATTACCAAAAATTAATCAGTGAGTAATGCAGGTGAAGAAGGCAGCTCATAGAAGCTTTTTCCGTTCTATCATTTTCTGTGTGAGTAACAGCCAATAGGGACGTCCTTTTAGCTGTTGTTAAAGCACCATCACAGTAACTGGTAAAGCAGGTGGTGTACTCAAAAGGCTGAATCATTTGTACTTTATGACTGAAGTATTCATGTATTATTAAGGTTAATTAAAGTGTAGTACTAGTTATTATAATGTGTTAACAGTTTTTACAATGGATGTGCACTTTAAGAGGAGGTATTATGCATTTCCTTTTTGGAGCTTTCTGTCAACCTTTTCAACAACATTACAACATGGGTTAAAGAATCAATTTGACATAATATGGGACCATTAATATGTCACCCTTGTAATTTTGCGATCTCTCCCAAAATTCAAACCCTCCTAGTGGTTAACAGTGTAAGCCCACCTAACAAATGAATATAAGATCCAAACAGAGAATTGGGACAAATAACACGGTTAAAAAGATTAAATATAAACTCTTTGACACAATTTCTTGTCTTTCTCAGGGCACAAATATCTAATTACAAAAGATTACAAAGCTGGATCGCCACATAGATCCTAAAGCAGGAGCTACCAACATCTTATCTGCATTATTATAGTTTACTGTTCTCAATATTTGATCTTAAAGGTGTAACTTTCTGCTAGAGAGTCCACCACTTGTTTGATTACAATTTGTTTTTTTTCCTGAAATGACACTATGGCATTTAATTTGACTATCTCCATGGAGACAAGCAGCTCACATCACCAGGCAAAGTTACAGGTCAGATCTGTGTTGGAGAAATAATACACCTGCACTGTAAATAATGACCAGGATTTCACCGTTTTCAACTATAACATTTCACAGTAAATTATCACTTTACAGTATTTAACTGTAAAGTTCACAGTATGAGACTGTACTGTATCATTTGTTGTTTTAATTATTACCAGTATTACACAGTATTTTATTGCGTTATTTCACTGTGTTATCACAAAAGTCACATACTAAAGGTCATGTTAACAACTGACACAGGCCACAAAATGAGAGTTTTGTATCTAAAACGCAATGAAGGTTTACAAACCAATGTAAGAAAAAGGTTTGAAATGTTGTGTTGAGTAATAATTTATAAAAAGTCTTAACAGTAAACGCCTGTGAAATACTTACAGTAAATTAAAAAGTCTACAGTAAACGCCTGTGAAATACTTACAGTAAATTACTGTGAAATAATGCAATTATTCGCCAGTAAATTACTGTAATTGATAGTAGTGTAATTGAGTAGCGTGATTGTAGTGTAATTGAATAAATATAATATGTATTTGTTTAATGCCATACTGTGAAACATCCCAGGTAAAGCAATAACATCACCATGGAGACAAGCAGATGGCAGATCCTCCATCAGAAAAGTTCCACAATGTGCCTTTTATAGTAACACCTTAAACAAGATCTAACAAAGTCAACTTCAGGACTAAACTCGACTCCTATTTGAACCACATCATCTCCCTGTATCATAATAAAGACAATGGTCCTGAGCATGTGTTACTGTAGTGTGAAGCAGCTCAGCACTACTCAGCAGCAACAGGAGCCAGAAAAGAAGCGTCGATTCTCTCTCCTCCCACACAGCAGCAGCAGCAGCAGCAGCAGCAGCAGCAGCAGCTCCGAGGTCTGATCTTCAGTCACTAAACACCTGCTGGCT
>KN495896.1:20275-31482 GCA_000787155.1 Scartelaos histophorus
CGAGAGAGGGGAGACAGGGGCGAAACAGGGGCGTGGCAGTGAGGAGAGGGGGGCACTTGGGATACAAGCAGGGCTGGAATCTTCATTTTTTACAGATAGGCATCATACTTTCTAATTACTCAACCAATTACACGATTTACACCAATCACTGCGTTTTTACTAAAAGGCAACAGTCTGAGGATCCTTGAACATTTAAAGCATGAGATATTTTGTTTTTAATTGCTAATTGCCATAGTAACAGTACACATTTTTCATCGTTCTTAAACCCATGCATACAAACGCTCTCCATCACCACACACTATACGTAAAACTGTATTATACTGCAAAATTCTTTCCCACTGCTGTTTGTATTCACGGATTGAAAGCCATGGTGGTTTTCATGGGATATCCAGATGAGTTTCAGGATAATGACGGCTGCCATAGTTAGTAAAAACTAACAAGGAATCTTTTGGAAGGATCTTTTTAGATGGGGAAAAGTTCTCAGAGTGCCTACTGTATAGAATAGATGACATATAATTATATTTATTCATATTTTTGTTCTTCTCATCTGTTGTGACATGTGAGCTACTGTATCCAAATAATTTCCCTTGTGGATCAATAAAATTTGCTTAATTCAAAGTCTAATAAAGGGAACAGGAAGCTGAAACAGGACTTTTGCACATTCCCACAGTAGCGTGCAGTAGTAGTAGTAGTAGTAGTAGCAGTAGCTGTTTGAATAGTTTTAATGATCCTAGATATAGCAGAGTTATTCTTCCAGTCCTAGTTGTTAGATGAAAGTGAAACATAGTAAAGTTGAAGTCCTTGTTGACATCAGCACTTGCACTTGCCCAGTCTCTAATGCGTCTCAGAAGTGTCCAGTAATCTGCGGTGTTGTGGCGGTGACGGTGCAGTTTGTTGATGACTCTCTATAAAACACAGGGAGAGTGTCCAGCGGCCTGTGGGGGAATTATTTGCAGACCTCATGCCCCAGTGATCCATTTCTCTGATGTGCCAAGCTCTGTCTCCTTGTCCTAAAATACACTTTGAGTTTGTTGTTAATGCTTTTTTCCAGTATTTGTGGTGATTATTAGATTTTCTTATGCAAAAATCAATAGAGAGGAATGACTTCACATGACCAGAAATGCTCAAACTTGTAATTGAACCTAATCAGAACTAGTAATTGACAGGTTTGACATGGTAATTATAACAGATTGGATGAAAAGTACATTTTGTCTAATAAAAATGACCCCCCTATATTAAAAATACTATTTATTGATAACAAAACTCATAAATAAAATTATAGGGGTGCACATGTACATTTTTTACTATGTATTATTCATTCCTTCTTCTTCAATCCTTCAATAACCATTTATATATTCATAGGTATGCATTATTTGTAGTTTGCTTCTTATATTAAATCAGTGGTGAAATTAAAGTAATACATTTTGTTCCAGCTAATAGCTTATAGTCTATAGTTTAATAGCTTTGCATTGCATTTTTATGGTGCGTGTCTGCCCTCTAGTGGTCGTCTTTATTTAATACATCTATGGCGTAACATTTAGTGATCAATAAATGTTCCACTTGGTTTCATTTGTAGAACATTTTATCACACATTTATGATACAAACTAAACAACAGCCTTTAATAAATAATGTTGATTTATGGGGAAAAAGCTTATGAAATATATTTGTCAATTTCTTTTTGGTTTTCAGTCTAAAATCACTGTAGTGTTTTCTTCCTCATCTAATCATTTTGGAACATCATTTCCATATTTTGCTGTTGTGAATCTAAATATCATTTGGGTCTGAGTGTAACCGGCGTTCCAGTCGTGTCCAAAAGATGGCAGCACTTTCCAGTCATTTGCGCAGCGCTGCTCTTGCATCAGTTGTCAGACAGTGAATGAAAATTGAAGTGTGAGATTCTCTGTTTAATAATACATCAGTGGTCTGTGAATGTGCTGCAACCGAAGAACCCCGAGAGCTAAATGTCTCAGAATAAATCGCGGCGAGACAGAGTTATTTTATGTGAGCGTGGAGTTTTATGTGCTGCTAAAATATGCATTATTCATTATTTTTTGGAGTTTACAATCTCCCTTTGAGACTGCTAGTTCAGCCTGGTGGTCATATACGCTTAAACTAAATAGAGTTATGGAGCTCTTCTGCACGGAGGTTCTGCAAGAAATATTTCCTAAATGTCTGGAAACTTTATAAAGCTCCTAAGACATATAAGAATTAAATTATGTGTCTTATGCTAATTGGTAACTGCATAGCTAAGAAGCCCCTTGCAATTCTATAGGTTTTCTTCTTTCCTTATTTGTTCATTGCTCTTTTGACTTTTAATATGTGTTCTGCAAAGCTTCTCTGAGTGTCCCTATATAAATAAAATATGTGATTACTTACCCTAGTGCCTGTGGTTGAGGGATTATTCTGTTGTCCGTGGAGTATCCTGTGTGAAGTACCTTAGTTACTGGGATAACCTCAATACACCGTGACCCCTGAATCAGATGAGCACAAATGTAAAATGTAAAGGAGATTGTTCTCGTATGCAAATAAGACCACTCCTCTGACCAGTACATTTGATTAGACTTTGTTCTCTCAAGGTTATGTGTCTATTAACAGTTTCCTTATGCGTGTGTGAGTGTGTGTGTGGCCTTCTGAGCACATCACAGCTGCTTAAAGACAGTCGAGAGTCGGCGCACATTGAGCCAGGGCCGGTACTTGAGAGCTCTCAGTGTAAATGGGATATAGAGTGAGTAATAAAACAGTAGACAGGAAGTCCACCTAATCTTATATGAACCATGAAGTCTGACACCTTTTTCACTTCTCTCTCCGTCTTTGATCCTAACACCTTTGGGCTGGAAGATGTTACAATTAACGACAATTTCAGTATGTAATTGAGATTGGATGTTATATACACACTATTAGTATAACACTTGGAGGAGCTGTATGAAGCCTGCAATCTGTTTTACAACCTGAACTACCTTTGCCTAAACCTGAGGACAAGTTTTTCTCAGCATATGGAAAACGGCCTGACTCATGTGAAAGCGCAGATCCTCCAGAATTCACTCAGAGGCTCAGAGTACAGCGCTGATTAATGATTGAGTTGCTGGTGCAGGGGTTTAGGTAGTGAGGATTCAGGAAAGGCTTAGAGAGAGAGGGGTTTTAGGTTTAAATCAATGAGATTTCAGCCGCGAAACTGGCAATTTTATTTATTTATTTATTTATTTATTTATTTATTTATTTATTTATTTATTTATTTATTTATTTATTTATTTATTTGATAGGGACAATGCACATTAATGAACATAAGTATACAACAAATGTAAATATGCCAGATTTTAGCTACAAAGCTCATTTTCATCCGTAGTCCCTCGGCGGCAAATACATAAAAATACAACACACAACACAAGCAGCAAAAATAAAAGTCTAGTGGTCACATGTTTTTTTAAGCTGATCAGTGTCGGGCTCCTGTATGTGCAGAGGAGACTGTTCCAGATGTTAGTGGCCCTCACAGAGACACTGTTCTGTCCAAAAGTGGTTCTTCTGTGGGGACCTCACAGTCTCCTCTGGTTTTGGGACCACTTGATGTCTTAGGTTTGAAAAAGACAGACATGGGGGGCGGGGCTAGTCCATGTAGCGCTTTATAAATGAAACATACATACTTAAAATTTATAAAATGTTCAAAATTTTAAAATATTTTACATTTTAAAATATTACATACATGAAATGAATTAGGTTTTTGGTCAAAAATTTTAAGAGATTTTTTAAACAGTGATTCAATTATTTTCAAATTTGTAACAGTGGTGAGAGACCAGCTCGTACTGCAGTATTCAATAGGGGATAAAATCATTGAGTGATGAAACAATCATGTCCAATATTTTTGTAATTCATATAAATCAGTATTAGAGTTGCTATATTTGATTTGAACATGTCCGGGGACACAGATATGGTCATGAAATGTGGGTCTGTGTAGTGTATATTTGTATATATATATAGTGTAGTATATATATTAAACTGATCTACCACCTTAATTTCCCATAATCTATTTTGCATTCATGACATGTCTATGAATCCCCTGCATTCCCAAACACAAGTGCTTCCACCTGTGCTCCTCCATTTGCCTTCCTTTCACTCTCCTCTCTCCCTCTGCTTCCTTGTCTCCTCTCCACGCATCACATGATCCACACTCAATTGACACGTCGAGTGAGCTTCGCCAGCTGGTGCCTTTGCCTGCCACAATATGCCCGTTAAAGTGAATGTGCTTATACAGACATAGTCGCAGTGCGTGTGTGTATGCCAGTGTGTGCCAGTCTCCCAAGTGCTGCAACACTCCCAGTGCAACAGACACACCGAGCTCCACCCGTGTCACAAACTGGGAAAATCATTACTTCATCCTTCATAGATTTCACAGTACTTAAAATAGGCTCGGTTAGGTCATAGGAGGAGGAGAGATTTTTGCGCTGTGATTTGCGCTGCTCGGTGGGGTCAGAGCGGAGTTGGTTTTAACGATGTGGAGGTGATCTGAAGCTTCACAGACAGGTCAGGAGCGCACCTGTCATTTAAGAGTAGTTTATACGCCTTATTCTCTCTGTAACCCGCCACTCACTCTGACTGCACACTCTGTTTCTGTCCAACCTTTACAGCACATTATTTGAAAAAAATCAGTAAGGAGAATCAAATTAGACATAAAATTTATACTCAAAAAGAGAAAAGGAGGAAAAACATAATTGCATAACCCACATTGCTGTAAATTTAGTTCATTTATTTTGTGCAATTCATTAAAGGTGACTTTGGTGGTGCTCCACAAAGTGTTTAAATTAAAATAAGTTGTTTCAAACGCTTGATAATCACTGTTATTGACATAGACATAGACATAAACTTTATTTATCCCCAATGGGAAATTCATGTTCCAGGTTTGCTCTGTTTTATGATGTATTGTGATGACTGTAAGTAGTTCTGATGTTCCTTTATACGTTAATATGTTCACTAACATATTGTGACATTCCTTATCCTCCTATACTAATGTGGAAACCTGCACTTTTCAGAACAATCCCTGAGTTTAGTTGTTTTTGTTTTGAGATCTGTCAGCCGAGGGAAGAAGTGAATACATATTAATTAGACTTGATTTATTTCTATTTGTTCCTGTTTTGTTTTTGCAGCGGAGAACTCATTTGTCACATAAAGTTTGTGATGAGGTGTTGAGGAGTTCACCCTAAACTAATGTATTCTCCACGTTGAGTCATTTTTACTGATGAGCTACAATAACACAGTTGGCGGACTTCATTATTCACTGGCTTGACTGAACGCTGCATGTCTAAAGAGAGAGAGAGAGACTCGTGTCAGTCTCTTTTGTGTGAGATTCAAACAAAAGCTTCATTCATTTTTAGTGTGTGTGTGAAAGAATGCAGCTGACTCATGTCCTGTCTTACACACTGGACAAGGGACTGGACAGAGGCGGGTGAGGGGAACAGGTGGGCAGGTGGGCAGGTGGGCAGGTGCAGCTGCTTGAGAAAGAGTCAGAGGTGAAGCAAAGGAACAAGTTCAAAAATATCACTTTTCAGAGCTTTTAACCATATTACAGTTATTTTCTCTTCTGAAGTAATATTTGAAGGAATTTGTACATGTTTGAGCAATCTTTACTGACTTATTTTCAAGATGCCATATTGCAGATCAATCCCTGTTTTCACCCACTGCTCTGGACTTACTGCGTTCTCCAGTTTTATTTTGTTAATCTGTGATACGTGTAGGATTTGATCTTTTTGCTTACATATCCACAGGAGGGAATGATGCTCAGGGTGACGTCAGCTCCTATTGGGCACCTCAGTTTTCTAATGTAGAAATTGGTGGACTTGTTTCTTTTAGTAAATTGTTTTAGATGAATATTTGAATAGTTTAAAATGTGTAAATTATAACATACTGATGCGGGGGTGTCATAGATCATAACTTTATAACAGTCTCAAGCACAGGACACCTTTAACCTCAGTCATGTCATAGTATATGATTGTTATTTGATGTATTTATTTATTTAATTTTTGTTTTGTGCTCATTTCATCAACTGGAGTTGTATTTTAGACCTGGTTTAGCCCTAGTTTTGACCTGGCCCAGTGAAAGACCTGGTTTAGACCTGGTTAGACCTGGTTTAGACCTGGTGGCAATGACAATCACTTTTACTTCAGCACCATGGACAGAGAATAACCGAGGGAAATGACTTGTATGTGTTGAAACTGAGGCGGTAATTTTAACATGATAACTTTATTTCGGTGACATTTGGTCTGTTTCTGATTTGAAGTTTTTTTGGCACCAGCTCCCACAGGCATATACTGTGGATGTGCCCTTTGGCAAGACACTTAATCCACACTGCCCCCCTGTGTCTATGATGTGTTTACCCATTTCATTTTTGTTTTGTCCTCATTTCAAACCATCAGTTTAAGTCTTACTTTAGACCTGATTTAGCTCGAGGCCCAGTTAAAGACCTGGTTTAGACCTGGAAGCCAAATATTTTCTTAATCAATGTGATAAAAACATTCAAACTTCGTGCAAAACTTCCTTTAGTCTCCTTGGTAACTTTCACATTCACTGTTTGACTTCTTACAAGTTTGTCTTTTTACCTCTGGAGAATATTGTCCTGTATTGCATTAAATTTTCATACTGAACCCCAGGATTGCTCCTTTGCTGCAGTAAATAAACATTTTACTTTTGCACCCATAACTACTGTCGCCCAAAATAGACGTCCTTTCTTTTCTTTGCAGTTCTTGGAATAGCTTTGAAACGAACCACAAATGATCCCAGCATGGAAAAACCAAGAGGTGCAGCTGTTAATTACTGAATAATCCTGATCTTTAATTGTACCTCAGAAAGTCTGTGCCATCTGCTTGTCACTTCCCTCTCACTTGTTTAATAATAGCGCTTGAAGACTGCCCTCCATTCTCTGAAGGTACCATCGATTTTTCAGAGTCACGTGAAGACAACAAGAAATCCATGGAGTCAGGGGGTTTCCATAGCAACAATAATCACTTTTAATTCAGCACCACGGACAGAGCAGGACCGAGGGAAACGCTTGTATGTGTAAATAGTGAAAAAAGAACTCACGGGACCAGACACTGCAAACGCAACCTTGAAATTGAGGCGATAATTATGAAATGCGAGTTTATTCGGTCGGTAGCTGGTGTGTCCGTTCCCTGATTTGAAGGTTGATGGCACCAGGAAGTCCCACAGGTGCACGGTGTTGTTGTGTACTTAGGCAAGACACTTAACAGATGCTGCCCCCTGTGTCTCGGAAAAGTGTGAATGTGTTTGGATGCTTGAGTGGTTCCTGTGAAGCACTTTGAGCCCTTTAGAAATAGAAAAGCACTAGGAAATATATAGGAAATATGTGATAAAATACATAATTATTCTAACACATATATAAATATTACTATACCATTTTATTTAATGACAGCATTTAATAACAAATTGAAAGTGAATATTAATAGCACTACTACTAACTCTTCAATAACATTTCAATACTTAATGGTTACTAATTGTTCAATGAAAAAAGTGGTTTCAAATAGTTAAAGACTTCACTGAATTTGCAGATGCACATCCAACTTTAAATTAAAACCAAATTCCTGGACTGGCCAATACTGATAACATAAAAAAATCTAATTAAAACAAACAAAAAAACAATAAAAGTGAATTATATTACAGAAGGAAATGATTGCCTTTATAGTGTGTTATTATGTAAATGTATTAATGTAAATATAATTGGTTCTGTACAGTCTGTAAATGACTGGGAAGAGAAAAGCTTTTCATAAATACCTTTTGCTCATCCCCAGTAGAATTGTACGCCCCTCCCTTCTTCTTTTCTCTGTTCTCCTCTCATCCTTTCGTCCACTGACAGATAATAATTCGTTATCTGCCTCAATGGAGAGCTCCTATTTACCCACCAACCCTCTGTCACTCTTTTACCACTTTATTTTCACGTTTAGTCGCTTTTCCTGTTCTCAATTTCTTTTATCTCGCGCTTTTAATTTGACCAATATCCCAGCCAGAACCCCCTTAATGACTATGGGACTGCAGACAGACA
This sequence comes from Scartelaos histophorus, assembly GCA_000787155.1. Classification (NCBI taxonomy): domain Eukaryota; kingdom Metazoa; phylum Chordata; class Actinopteri; order Gobiiformes; family Gobiidae; genus Scartelaos; species Scartelaos histophorus. The sequence continues at coordinate 28,318 of KN495896.1, forward strand.
ACTAGACCACGAGGAACAGCACTTGAAGCTAATTAATAGATCATTTGCTTGTTTCCCTGTCTCTCCATTCACCCCTTTGTCACTTCTCACAGTCTTCTAACTGCAAAACAACAACATCTTTCTGAAAAAAAATACCAACCAGCTGCCACTCAAGCCAGCTCCTCTCGTCTCTCCGTAGTATCTCACATGCACACACAAGCACGTGCGCAACCGTCGGTAATTTTCCTCCACGCTTCTCCACTCTCGGCCAATCGGAGGGCTCGGAGGGGGAAGAGGGGGGAGGAGTCGGAGCGCGGTTTGGTGATTGACAGGCGGCGCCCTACAGGTGGAGGGAGAGAGGCAAGGAGTGAGGAGAGGAGAAGAGGAAGCGGAGTCTCTTAACACTATTACCTAGCCTGAGCGCAGACTTGTCCTTGTCTACACCTTGGTGCACTTGTGTTTTATCACAACGGCGTCAGGATGAGCCAGTGCAGGAAGAGATGCAAGAGGCAGCTGACCAAAGTGGCTCGCTATTTCTATCGCTTCCTCATGGGGACACTCACTCAAGGTAAGCGCTGAAACTTCGCTCAAACATTTCTGAACAAACTCCGGTATATAAGACGCCGATGACGAGCTAAAGAATTGTTTTGTGATTCGTTTGGTTTACTTTTTGGTTGGGAAATCATGTGCAGCTCTGTGTGCACCTGAGGTATGTGTTTCATCTTCAGACTGTGGACTGTGAAGGCTGAACATCAAAGCGTTAAAGCTTACTCAAAACCCACTGTATATAGAGGCTACATATAGAGACGTGCAATAGTTAGATTTCTTAATGATAACTCACAATATAACCATTTAATACTATAATAATGTACTTGACAATTTTACATTTTGTGGTAAATAGTATTACATATAGAATGTTCTGCCCTCTTGAAAACGAAAGATCATTTAACTGCATTTTGCGCCCTCTAGGATTATTTTATATAATGCTTATTCAAGTTCACTTTGATGGTCTTATCTCTTCTATAGTTCATGTTCTAATCTCAATCTCAAAGCCAGAATCAGTTCTTTACCATGACCTACTGACAACCTGCTGCTAAGTTCACCTGTCGTTCCTTTCGTGAGAGACACAGAGGGAGCAGAGGTTTTGCAGCAGAGGCGTCGCTTTAGGGAGGACACAAGTGTTTCTAAGGGTGTGTTTTATGTTTTATTGGGTCTGAGCGCTGGTGTGGCGAGGTGCAGTTAAGCTGTGTTTAGATGACCTTGTCAACAGGAGCGCGTGTGAATGCTAATGTGACACGGGCACCGCTCATCTGCACCTCTCCACTCGTCTCCTCGTTATCTCCTCACACTTTGACATCTGCAGTGCTCCTGTTCAAGCCAAAGGAAGCAGCTGGAACATGTGTCTCTGAAGGACACTCGCACTCGTGCTCTTGCTGCTCATCAGGTCATGTTAGGAACTGTTAGGACTGTGGGAGCGTCCAACTCTTTTAGATCTTTATGTACTTGGCATTAGCCGGACAAAAGATGAGTTACTTTGACAACCAGTCTTACAATTAGATTTTCATTAATAATCTGCGTATGCTGTTTTTTTTTTCTGCTAAAACATGTATCCCATTTGTAAATGCACAACGTCACATTTTTTCACTGTTGCACTTACAACAGTCTTGTGCTAAATATATTTAAGATAGATCATCTTCATTGACTGTTAAAACTGAAAAATAATAGAATCATTGTAGTGTATTGATTCATTAGATTAGATTAGATGTATTTATTTAATGATGGTTAGTGCAATTTCATTAAACACATGATTAAACATGAGCCAAAAAGACAGAATTAGCCAAACATCTGTAGCCCCCAGGCCATGGGGAACATGAAAAATGTAACAACCCAATTGCCCCAATAATATAAAGCTTAATATGGACTTTAAACACATATAGAATATGTTACATTTTTAATAAGAAATACATTCTTATTACATTCTCAACATTTTTACTACTTAGAGAGACTTCATAGGTTAAAGTAAATGTATTGAGGACTGACAGGAGACAATATTACATCCTGATCCTGAAATTCCCAACATCAGAAAAAGATCAAAGATTTTCATAAATTAACAAAATGGAAAGGAAACAATATAGATACTAAACCAATTAGAAACGTTATAAAGATATAACAAAGGTATTGTTCTTGATAAAGATATAAAAAGTATTAATAGAGGTAAAAAGTTAGAACGGCATCACAAAATGATTGACCATAGACATCATTAATAATGATTAAAAACATTCATTAGATATACTTAATTGCACCTCATGGTTAATATGAAATTACACCGACAACAGAAAATGAAATAATCACAAACCCATAAAAGCCTCAATGTACTGATGTAGTTTCCAACGATCATCATAACTGTGATTGCTCTGCTCCATATATTTGCCTGCGTTTAATGAAGTGTTTTATTAGCACGTTTTCCTGTCAGAGGAGGATACACGGCGGCTCGTGAGTTACACTTCTGTGTTTGCTTCCTCATTCTGGAGCCTGAGCTGAGCCAGACAGACAGACACATTAACAGCATTAAGGTAATCTAAGCTTGCTGCATCCTGAGCTTTCAAACTGACCTTGTATAAGAATAAAAAACCTTCGGACTGCTCACAGCCTCACGGACTCGCCTGCATCTCTCCTCATGAAGTATTTATTAAAATATTGTGTCTTTTTGTAGGCTAGTTCAAATACACATCCTTAAGTTTACTGAGAAAGATGTTACCATGACTACAGGCTTCTGCGTGTCTGCTCCACCAATGGGAAGACAGAAATGCCGCTGTATAATGGTTTGCTGCTTCCTAGAGATTTCATCAAGGCCATTCAGAGTTTGGTATTTGGATTTGGAGCACTCGGAGACTTGAGTTTGCAGTACGTCAGGTTAGCAGTGCAGGAGGATGGATGACAGGAGGTTAATTGGTGCTTTTTCCACCTAACTGGATGAAGTCACTGACCCCTGAGATGCTCCACAGTGGTTCTGGTTTACTTCTTGGTCAGCCTGTAATTAGCTGTGTCAGTTTCTATTCCCTGTCCAGCCACCAAAACACAGCACATGGACAATACAGTAGATTCCTTTTGTGTTTATTTGCAAGTTATGAAAATATTTATTCTACTTTATAATGCAATAATGAATACAGTGTACAATGTAACACA
>KN495902.1:1368-32320 GCA_000787155.1 Scartelaos histophorus
GAGCTGAACGGATAAAAAATGCAGTGTGGGAAAACAACAATGGTATACACTTTGAAGATACTGGTGTAGTAAATATATATTACTGGCTATAAGGTTTAAAAGGTGCCGCGTGTTTCTTTTAAGGGTTCGCGTCACTATGGAGATGTTACGGCTTTGTCTGGAAAGTTTCACAGTGGCATTAAAGTGGAACTAAAAATGGGATTATATAAGATTAACTCTGTATATGGCGTTGGCACTTCCTAATCCTCTTGGCAATTGGGGTTTAATTTGCAGCTTTGCATTCAAAAAACAGTTAAAGAGTAAGTGTGCGCTTCCTCCACTGTGAATTCAAGTACTACATGACATCACACAAGACTGATTACGGCTTTCACCTCAGTACCTCAAAACATCTGATTAAACTTCCTAAATTGAGGGAAAATTAGAAAATGTCCTGGTTTTCTTCATCTACATGTTATTGTAGTGTTTAGTTTTGCAAACACACCTCAGTTTTCATCATTTCTGCACTGACGCACAACTCTGAACACACTGGGTACATGCGATTAGAAGAGACGAGGGTGCCAAATCAAGATTATTCCAAATAATTAAATAATTTTTATCACAGTCGTAGGCAAACTACACAAAACGTCTTCCTGGTTTGTGACGTAAGCGTGAACAGAGCCTGTCACACTGTTTCTTACGCCACAAACTCCAAATCCCCCAAAACACATTTTTACGGAAGATAATTTGTTCCATTAGATTTAGAATTTTAAACATCACTAAATTTCTCACTTAGAATTTTTTTAAATCTGAAAAAAGATGTTTGAATTATTTTTATTTTGAATTTTAGTTGCTGAAAATGCAAGTGTACTTTATCAATATGTTTAAAATTCAAAATAAAAATTTCATATTTTAAATATTCAGTGCATATTTCCAAGCCCTGAAATTCAAGAGTTAAAATTCAGAGTTTAAAATTCGCTATGAAAAATTTTGCAGCAAAGATCCAAGATGTCAAGGCAGAAACAATCGATCCAGAGTGAAAGAGGAGGACAGAGGCTGTTTCCTATTGGCTGTTCTCATCTGGGGGCGGGGTTTGAGGTTTGGATGAGGCTAATTCTGACCAATCAGATCGCTTCACTGCACCATTTCCTGTTTGTTACTAAATTAGATCAGTTCACTTTGGATCAATTGCTTCTGCCTTGGCATCATGGATCATTCCTGCGAATTTTTTTACTGCAAATTTTACACTCTGAATTTTGACTGCTGAATTTGAGGACTCGAAAATATCTATGCTGAAGGTGAAATTTTCATTTTGAATTTGAAACACTTATACACGAAAATTTCAGCAATTAAAATTCAGTATAAAAATAATTGTAAATATAAATAATGTATTTTCAGAGTTACAAAAATTTTAAGTGAGAAATTCAACAGCGTTTAAAATTCAAAATCTGATGAAACAAATTATCTTCCATACATTTTCCCCTCCGGTTTAGCAGCTGTATTTGAAATGTCTTTGTGGGTTTGGGGTTGCGTCTTTAGTCGCACTTTAAACATGTCTCGCTGCAGATCAGTGGACACGAATAATTCATGAATTTCAAGGCATTTTTGGCAATAAAACACCTGTATTTTATTAATTATTGAATAGATCTTTAATGAAACAGTCTTCCTAAAGATCTAAGACAGAGTTTTGTTTAAACCCAGCTGCACATTTGACTGGAAGGTTTTCATTCTATCTCTTCTGTCTCATTTAATCTCTCTTTATGTTTGGATTAGTTTGTATTGTGATTTTAATGTATTTCTTATTCTGTAAAGCACTTTAATGAAAAAAAATGTTACAAAGATCCATACAGTTAAGTTCAATGTCAAAATATAGGCAAAATGTATGACCCCGTGTACAATCATATCAAGTGCCTTGCTCAATGGTACAACTACAGCTCACAATACAGACCAGAAACTGAAACGCCATGTGTCAAATCAGTGGACATCCATTTTTTTACAGTTGACTGGAGCAATTTATTTCAACTTAGCCTGACTCCTGCATTTTGATTTGCTAAAAAGCACAGATTTTTCCAGTCTTAAAAACTAGCTCATTTTAAATGCGGCGCAGTGGTCCAAACTTATTCCTTAAGCATTTCGAGCATCCTAATTATTCCCCATGATGCCTGATTAACACTTTTTGATGAGATGCAGACATATTTTTACCTCAGTATATCTATACAATAAAACTATAGTGGAGTAAGGCACATTTTGCACAGAAACATGGGGGAAAAATGAGGTTCAGGGGCTTTAAAAACTATATGTGGCAGCACGCACGCTTTTTTTGGGTTTATATTCACGACTGAAAACTAAATTGTGACTGATCTGTCTTATTATATTGCTGTATACAAGAGTTTGAAGCACTTACCTGTAAAACCCCAAAACTCCCAAACAATCCAGCGCGTCGCTACCTGGCATGACCGGATTTGACAAAGCGATTTTCAGCCTTTTTATTCACATCTGCGCAAAGTGAGTGGGATGAGCCGCGATAAATTCTGAATGAAAAATGCATTCACCTTGGCCCGCTCCGGCTTCACACAGGCAATCGTCGTGTCATTGGACTGTGATGAAACAATATTTCACACATTGATTTTTGGAGACTTTTCAATGCAAGGTCTTTCCGTAGCTCATTGGGAAAAAAGACATCCATTCTGAGCCAAAAGTGTGGTATATACTCAGAAACACAAAGACACATGATTGCGTGTAAGAAAAGCAACTAAAATGCGGTTCATCTTTTGGAGTTATCGTGTTTTCTTCAATCAAGTCAAAAGGCCACTGGTTGTGAAGTGATTTTGCCTTTGTAAATAGTGTTGCGCAGAATTAAATTTGTATACACAGAAAATCAATCTACGACATAGTTTTAAGTGAAAGACCTCAGATGATTCTAGTGAAAGTGTATGGAGTTTATAAACACAGTGGAGCACTTCCTGTATTACCAGATGACATCAGAAGATGGAGCAGTTTTTGACTTTAGAGAAGTTTAAATAAAGCTCAAAAAGTAGCGTAATATGGGCTCTTTAATGATCGATCAACAACATGTTTAAAGTTCAGAACTGTTTAGAGCTTAGGTTAGGATTTGGCAAGTATTAATTATAGTTAAGGTTCAGAAAATGAACGTAGCCTAAGAAAACTGATGTCCCCCAAAGAGTAGAAATCCAACATAATGTGAGATGCAGTAGAAGAGAATTTTAACTGGAAAAAGTCTCTTCTGAATTCTGATTAAGCAAAAATATTTGCAGCAAAATGCAATACCAAAGTTTGTGGAGCTATGATTTTGCTAAAATGTATTTTCAGTTTCCATCTATTTTTCTTTATTGTTGCTCCAAGACTGAAGAGCTCGCCTTGATCTACAGCGATTCATTTCCTCAAATCATGGAAGCAGAATTATTTTATTTCAGGAGTCAAAAGGAATTAGTCGCCTGCGTGAAGATGCCCCCCAACTAAGGCAAACATACACAAAAACTATGTAAAATAGTTAAACAGAGCTCAAAGCAGGCAGAAAATTATACAAAAAGTTTGTATTTCATTTGTGCTGTGACAGTTTTCACTTGTACTAGTGTACTTATAAAATTATTATTATTATACACTGACAGTCAATGAAAACTTTGAGGCCATACTTTTTAACATAGGTTTTATTTTATAGCCCAAAAATGTTTTAGTTTCATATGAGTCATTTCTTGAGGTTGCTGCATAAACCAAAATTTAAAGTGTAACGAATAAGTTAAACAGGGTAAACTTAACCAAAGAAAATGGCGTCTAACAAACCCTTGGTCCCAACAGTCAGTAGTGGGTCTGAGCTCCATTCACACTGATGCAGGCTCCATCCTTGGGCACATACAGGTTTGTGATTGTGGGTTGGGAACAGCCCATACGCCCGGAGATCTCACTGTAGCTCAAGCTCTTCCAGCAGAGCCAACGCCCGGAGACGCTGTTCACGTGACAGACGTGGCACGACCACTTTCACTGGACTAATAATGGGGCCATTTTTGGACCTTTATAAAGGCTCCAAAACCAATCCTCAAATTGTTGGTGTAGCATTGAGTATTGCACCATGGGAGTTTGGGCCATATGTGAAAAGAACCCATCCCGTGTGAAATGAACCGTGACAACATGACAACTCAACATTTTCTGAACGACCCAAACACTAAGACACCAACAAATCCACAAGGGACATTTAAAACCCCCGAACAAATAGAAATACTCAGACATCCTACCTGAAAGTTTCTATTGACTGTCAGTATATAATGTAATTTCTGCTCAGCTGACAGGAGCAGCTTTAGCAAAACTAGTGAAGATAAACGATCTCTATAATAATACAAACACAATTTTGGGTAATTTTAGAGCCTTTTTAAGCTTCCTGGGGGGTTCACTGACCCCAATTTGACCTACAAAAGAGTCATTAATATCTCAAGAACTAAAGCTGCACAAATGAAACTCTTTGCAGCACAAACGAAGCACAAGACATAGTTTTTGTGTAGATTTGAGTTTGATCTTTACATTGGTGAATTAGTTAAATCGTATCATCCCAAAGTCTGGTTTTCTACTATTATCCCAACTAAATATTAAACGGTTGTGGGAACTGTACCTTACTTAAACTCACAACTGACGCTCATATTTTTGCTCCTCACTGCCAAAATCCCAAAAGTTGTGATGTCATCTGTATAAACCCTTTACATCAGCAGATGGCGCAATAAAGATGCTCATAAACGACAGCTGCAAACTTTGTGGCAGGTTAGATGTGCAGCTGATGCATGTGTAGACTTCAAAAACGGGCAGACTGACTTAAAAATTAAACTTAAAATGTAAAATCAAACATGTGAATGACATAAAACTCTGAGATCAACCTTGAAACAGCTGAATTCATGTTGCATAATAAAGTGGATATATATAGTGACAGGTTGGACTACTTATGCTGGACATGTGACCTTTACTGCAGACGGACATATTGGTTCTACTCCTAATTTAAAACAAATATGCACAAATTACTCAAAGATCCAAGAAGTCCTGGTCTGTACTATGAGTTGCAGATGCTGATATAAAAAACAAACCACATCGTACAAAAATACAGCTGCATTTTAAAAACTTGGCTTCTTTGCAGTGAGATATTCATTAAATGCTAATGAGTGATTAGCATTTGTGATTAGCATACAGGTCAAATATAATGGAGTGTAAGAGTCTCCTCACAGCTCAAACATGTCTGACACTTTTCCCATGTGTGGCGATATTGGCGAAGTATCAGCAGTTTGTGTGCGGAGAAAGTGCCAAACTAAATATTCAAGTTAATTTGATCTTCTGGTGTTTAAATTGTCTCAGCCCGTTATGAGTGTGTGAAGCCGTTCAGAGCCTCTATACCTGCGCTGATTGCCTTGTGTGGCATTTGGCAAAAAGCGACGCGTTTCACAAACATTTGCAAACCTTTTTTGTGTGTATAAAAAGGCAAAGTAGAAAGACTAAACGCTCACTGCTTTATGTAGAAACAAGATGGCTGCAAACTGCTGCAATTTAATTCTATCATGAACGTGTGATGTACAACGGCATGAACTGATCGATAGTTCATTTGTAGTCTGTTCTTTGCTATTCTCATGTTGTCCCTTGTCCCACTTCTTTTGGGGAGTGTAACTGTTTCAGATGCTGCTGTTCCAGTTTGGACTGTGGTGCCCCCTAGTGTCCAGGACCTGGACCCCTCCCTCCTTCATGTCCTGGATTAATCTGTCCTCGTCCTGTTAGATCAGTAGTTTCCTTCTGCCAATAGCTTTCCATCCATGGGAGTGGATCTCTCCTTCACTGTGGTTCTCCTCGAGGTTTCTCGTTTTTTTCCCACTGTTTTTTTTTTTTCTCGAGTTTTTCCTTGCCAAAGAAGGAGGGTCTAAGGACAGGAGATGCTGGGACAATTATCCATTTGCCTGCTTATTGTTGGACATTCTGTATTTTTGTATTATTAATGAATTATTAATTTTTATTTTTTTTTTCCTGCTTCATTCTCTGACATCTCTGTTTGCTAAATTAACAATTTTGTGAAGCCCGCCGAGATAACTGTTGTTGTGATTTTGGGCTATACAAAAATAAATTGAATTGACTTAAATTGAATAGATTTGACTAAAAATCTTGTCTAGATTTTTCAAGTTTTTTCATTTTGGGTTAAAACTGTATATTTTTACTTCCTGGTTGGACATGGGCAGCAGATCAGATAATAACAGTTTAAATGAGTTAAGTCAATGTTTAAATTGTCAGAAACATGTCTTCCTTCTGTGCAAATTGCTTCTGTACTTCAGATAGACTTTTATATCTTGATGACGTACAGTAGGTAGAGGTACACGTATTATCTCAGCACTACTTCCTGTTTTTTTGCACTTTTCTTCTCACCTTTATTTAAACAAACTAACACATAGCTGATGTATAACAAATCACAGGTACAATCCCAAACAGCTCCTAAAACGTGAAAACCCATCATATGTACTTTAAGTTTCCAAAAGTTTAGTTTAGTTTCACTTAACTGTGAAATTTGAGAGCTCTTTTGGGAAACAAGATGCAAGAACTGACTTTCTTTATCTACAAAATGTTATCCAAATGTTAAAAGACCTTTTCTATCACCGTGACGGCTAATCTAAAAACTTTTCACAACAGAAACCTTGAGACTCTCCAAAGATACAGCGACCCAACGCATAAAAAATGTATGAATAATGTTTTTTGCAGAACTGAGACACTGTTTAAACAAGAAAGTGCCACATCTACTTCCATCTTATTTTAAGTACCCAATTTTGGCATTGTTTTTGGGCAAAATGTGTCTTGCCCCAGAGCGGATATAATGTATAAGCAGCTCTTGGGGTAAAAATAAGTCTGCTGCATCACGAGAAAGCATGATATTGTCAGGAAAACATCAGGCATTGTGTATTGCTTGCTAGTTGTTATTAGCTTTACAGTCAAGACAAAACGATACTTTAAATATCTGCCGATACACAATATTATGTGATACCAGCGTGTGTCCTGAGAATGACATGTTATTTATCCTGACTTAAGTTTTGTATTATTGTGTTTCTGTATTTTATTTTTACTTGTATATTTACATTAATATAATTACGCCTTATTAGTCTTTTGCTATTTTTGCTACGTATTTATTATTTCCATTTATATTTTTGCTCTTTGTGATAATATACTGTGATGTGTGAGCTACAGTGTCCAAATACTTTCCCTTGAGTAAAGTTTGTCTAAGTTTACTAGTACCGTATTTTTTGGACTATAAGTTGCACTTTTGTCATGGTTTGGGTGGCCCTGCGACTTATACTCAGGTGCGACTTATATATTAAAGTTTTCACAGTGACCTTCTGTAGGAGGCGCTCCAGGCTTTTATGAGGCATCTGTTACACGCCTGCACAAAGAGCCGCAGCATATGCAGCAGATAACATCCATGCAACTTTTCATTCAGTGGATTAACAAAGCTTGGACTTGACAGTGACAACGGAAACCATCCATCAGGTTTCAGAAAGGCCAGAATAATTTTGATTGGAACTGATGCTTAGTCTGACGACAGAGGAGGAAGCGGCGCTTCATTTACCTCCGGAGGTCGCAGAGTTGCTCAGAAGTGACACTGAGGATGAAGAATCCGATGGATTTAGTGAGAGTGGAGTGAGATGGAGAGTTTGGTAAATCTGTCATGTTCTGTTGTTTATGCTGCAGTTATGTGAATAACTGTTCATATGTTACATTAACGGACCAGACACCTTCAGCCTGTTGTTCTCTATTCTACATTATTATTACTATAACTTGTCTTTCAAGATGAAAGACAGTTCCTGATCTCGGATTTTATAAAATAAATTTCCCCCCAAAATTATAGTCCAGTGTGACTTATATATGTTTTTTTTCTTCTTCATTACAAATTTTTTTGCCTGGTGCAAGTTATACTCCTGAGCGACTTATTGTCCAAAAAATACATTCAACTTAAAAATTAATTACAGCTATGTATGAATTACAGTTCAAATATTACAAGATCTCAGTCAGCAATTAGTCTTATTACATCTAATTAAAGGCCCAACCAGGATTTTAGCTGGACAGATATGGTGGATTTCTGATCCACCTAAATTTCCTGGATCGGCCCCCGGTATCCGAAACCAGTATCAATATCAGTATCAGTATCAGTATCAGTATCAGTATCAGTATCACTGCGTCCCCTACAATAACAACGCTCTTAGTGCATAAGGTAAGTGAGAAATACCTGCATTTAAAATTAACAACGAGTTCTGTTTCACACCTTTTTACATCTATTGACTCTTACTATGACCTAATGTTTTCTATAAGCCCCTGAGAATAGAACAGAAATACCACAGGGACAAGGTTTCTCGAGGCCAAATGAACAATAGGAGCAATTGAGCCATTAAATTCATGAGTAACGTTTGTGATTGGAGCATTTCACTTGAAGAATGGCGTATATTTTAGTGGGCAGCACTTATGAACAGGGGAGCAGTGGGTCACAAGTTCAATATTTAAATGGGAACAGAGATTTTTTTTTTTTTGTAGTTAAACGAACCGAGAACAAAGCAAGTGAAAAGTAACATTTCCGAAAGGTCCTGATGTAATAATTTCGCTGAGACTTTTTTTTTTTCCTTATTGTTTGGTGAAGAGATGTCAAAATTATTTAGTTAATTGCTAACCATAATTATTCAGATTTCTTGTTAACTGGTGGAACTAAAAAAAAAATTATAATGAGAATTTTAGAAGAATTTTTGAAGTCTTTACATTTCAATCTACAGACCTGTTCTAAAAAAGTAATAAGTATGCATTAACTTTACTTTAACACACATATATTATGCACATAAACACCCACTTGATTGTCTTTACTTTGGCTTCTCATGATTTAGAATTTAAAATAATGACCGTTTATAGAACAAGACATTATTTTCTATTTTGGTTTCTACCTCTGACGCAACAATTTTGGAAAAATTCAAACCGTGTGTTATCTGAGGTTCAGAGGATTACAGAAACCAAAGCAAAATATAACTCCAGGTATGTTTTTGATGTAAGAACAATCTTCTAATATTGTTAAAAGGATGAAATGACATGCTTGCGGAATTGGACCAATGGACCAATATAGACTCTACCTGGATCACACTGATATGAGGTCACATGGTAATATAAAAGGAAGTGCTGCAATTTGATTTTGAAAATGACATTCTATTATTTAAAAAAGAGTGTTTTTTATTATCATTGTGGTTCTGAATATTGAATCCATTCCTTAGTATCGAAATCCGGTTTTCAAGTGTCAAATTTTACAGTAGTCCATAAAAAAAACACATACAAATGAAACAGCTATTGTTGCAGCCACGAGAGCTACAATATCAAAATATGAAGCTCAAAATCAAGTTCTTTATACAAAACTCTTCGCTCATTCCAAGCCTATTGAGTCCTCCTAAACCCTTGGTTAACATACAAACACTTGACATAATAAACAAGCTTTTGATACAAGATTTCTATAGACGCATCTTACCTCAAGGCGATCTCCAAAACTCTCTATTCAGTACTCGGAGAAGACACAAAGTCCTTAAAATGAGAGGCTATTTTGTTGACAGAATTCTTGTTTTTCTGAGACGCTCCTGCCATTGAACTGCCGAAAGCAACTCTTCTCTCATTAAAAAGTGTTCTCGGAGTAAACAACTTCACGACTCCTGCTTAGTTATGGGAGTTTGCGGTTGATATGGAATCTAATTCGGCGTTGGGCATTGTCGCGCTGACAGCAGGCGGTGACACTGGGGGACGTGGCTCAGAGCTCTGGTGTGGTGGACGTCTGGGGGAGCGTGGGGAGGCAAAAGTTTCAGCTGCAGTTTTGGATTTAGTGTGTAAAAATGAGGGCAAGTGCTGGAGACATTCGATCTGTGCGCAATTACTACACCCGTGAAACATTACTTTAAAAAGGTTGTGAAATGTTTCAAAATTTGAGCTTTTTATTTTGTTTTAATGGCGTTTACTCAGGATAAATGCCTTTTTACATTCTTTATTTCATGGTAAATGGTCACATTATTATGCAGCACTTTTCCGCCTTCATCTCTTCACACTGGAGGCAAGGTGGGTTAAGTGTCTTGCCCAAGGACACAACAAAAGCGTATATTTGTTGGAGCTGGAATCACACCGCCAACCTGTGGGTCATTGGATCTGACCGCTCAACCTATATTTATGTTGAGACCAGGATTTGAACCTCCAGTCTTCAGATTAGTGAACAAACATATTATTCAGTCTATAGTTAAAATATATAAGGCAAACAAATTAGTCCACAAAGATAAAGAAAAAGGCTCTGGTGTCTTTTACATTTTATTACATTACATTATATATATATTTTTGACATTTATATTTAGTGCTATATGTCCCTCAGTTACATTAAAACTCTACAGGTGCAAGTTTCTACCTATGACATAACAATCCTGGGAAAATTCAAAACACACTTTATCTGAGACTGAGGTAAAGGACCTTTTACAAATTGAAATTAATTTATCCAAGTGATGGCAAGTGCTAAGACAGTTACTACAGTCGTGAAACTAAATTTTAAAGAGTTGTAGATAGATACTTGTACTGTACAACAAAGGCAGAACGTCGTAGCATCATGTTTGATCAAAAATGAGTTCATGTCATTTTGGGCATATTTGAGACGTCCTTTATCATGTGTATAAATATCGAGCAAATTTGATTGTTTTAGCGAGAAAATAACGGGCTATGACAACCATAACATCCAAAATTATAACACCCAAAACCATGCAAGAAACCGGAGAGTTAAGATCTTTTACCTTTGTAGGGCAGTAATCCATTTGGTTTTATTTTAATCCATCATATAGTGAATCCATGTCATTCTAGATATCTCAAAATGCACTGCGCTAATGTCATCTTCACTGGACTAAACTGGTATTAGTATAAATTATGTAAATCATGCTAACTGGCACCTTTTAGCAATGTTTAATGGGCCAAGTTCTTTGACTACTGGGGTTGTTTTGGACGGATAGTTTGTTTCAGGTGTTTTCAAGATCCATGGGAGGTTTTAGGACCGTTAAGAACAGTACAAATATTTAAAATTAGCCGAAGCATGAATGCAATATTAATAACCTACATTTTAGTATTTGAACTTCTCTGCCCCGATTTCAGTTTGCAGTTTTAGGTTAATGCAGTGAGTTCCACAGTCCATTGGGGGAAAACTGGACTGTCCAAAAGATATTATGCACTTTGAAACTATTAGTATGAAAACTATTTAAAACCCACTTTCATTGGGATATGCCCTGGGATACAAACATGGGATCTTCTTTTTAAAATGTTTGTGTTTTAATTTTGTGAACCGGTAGCACAGGAATATAAAAGTTTCTAGGATTTTATTGCATTTTAATAATTCAATTCAATTTATTTTTGTTTAGCCCAAAATCACAACAACAGTTATCTCGGCGGGCTTCACAAAATTGTTAATTTAGCAAACAGAGATGTCAGAGAATGAAGCAGAATAACAAACCGTCATAATTCAAAAATACTGAATGTCCAACAACAAGCAGCAAATGGATAATTGTCCCAGCGTCTCCTGTCCTTAGACCCTCCTTCTTCGGCAAGGAAAAACTTAAAAAAAAAAAAAAAAAAAACAGTGGGGAAAAAAAACAGAGAAACCTCGAGGAGAACCACAGTGACGGAGATCCACTCCCATGGACGGACAGGCATAGATCGTATCCACTGCAAGTAACGTTGTAAATCTGTAGGCCAAGGAAACTACTAATCTAACAGGACAAGGACAGATTAATCCAGGACATGAAACACTGATTTTATTTACTGAGTGATTGGTTTTGATGATCTATTTAGCTTCCAATTTTCCCGCCTCGCCCCAAACTGCAGTACGAGCCTGTATGCGCACTGCTGCAGAGATGTTATAGTTAGTTGAGTTTTCCTTCCTGCCACTTTCCCTCCTCAGGCTCCCTTCACTCTCCCCGCCTTCCCTCTGCCAACCTCTCAATCAGGGTGCAGTTATGTCGGAGCTCTGGGTCAGGTTTTCTCCGGCGATATCCATTATAAACCCCCCCCATCGCCCCTGACCGCGAGCGTGCCGAAACACAGCCGACACATACACACCTGGGTCATGGTGCTCCGACTCGACGGTGTTTGTGGATTGGCAGCGTAAACCGTGGGATTCTGGGAGCGCAGTGGGGCTTGATTATGGTGTGTCTCTCCATGTTAGGGCGAGGGAGGAGGAAGCGGTGAGCCGAGCTGCTTCTGCTCACTGAAACACACCGAAAAGGATGCAATGTTTGGGCTGGGCAAATTCAGTTGGAAAGATAAACTGAGGAATGGGTTAAGTTGTGTTTTTTAGTGCAAAATGTATATTATTTCAGTGATTGTCAAGTCAGATTTCGTGAAATGAACCCAACATAACAAATATTATTCACTCCATAGTTAAAAAAACAGAATACAGAATAAAGATTAATGGTATTGTGTGCCCTATGTCCCTCAGTTATGTTAAAACCTGATTTAACTCACTCTGCAGGTGCAGGTTTGTGCCTATGACGCAACAATCCTGGGAAAATTCTAAACATGCAGTACCTGAGGCTCAAAGGAATCATCATTGAATATTTTCCTACAAAGTCTAGGAAGGAATGTTTAAAAAAATAACAGAAATTAGCGGAGTTTACGAGCCAAAACGAGGTTAAAACGACCGGATAAACTTATAAATATATTTGTTAAAGCAAGATCTCACAAGACACGAGCTATAAGATTCTGCAGACTTGAGAAGCACTTGTCTAGGTGAACATAATGATCCAAGGGGGTTGTTGATATGGCAGACTCAAGCACAATATGTGTTCTTTAAAGGAAAAAAATACAAATTTGTGAGGCCAATATCGTAAACTAGCTAAAAAATATATATTAAAAATGTATTATTTATTAAAAATTATCTAAAAATCTTGTCTCTTCTCATTCTCGTGGATCTGATCTCTATATATATATTTCTTTAGTATTTACAATCTTTAAATCTCCATTGGTTTAAAATTAGGCTCATTGAAATCTCTATGAGGTGTTCAATTTTCCAACATTTTCTGTAAAAACGAGCTCTTTTTGATAAATCTTTTGGCTTTAGTTGCTGCTGGATAAACATTAGATAATAAAAATTTCACTTAATTTAAAACAATTTGTTAATAGTTTAATTTTTCATTTATTTAGTTGACGCGCGAGGCAAAAACAACACCAAGAAAATAATCAGCAGTCTTCACAATCGAATGCTAGACCAGAATAAAAAAAAAATACTTTTAATTTGGACACTTTTTTCATACTGGATATGCACTCAAATCACATTACATTAGAGATTCACCCACTTGCTTTCCCATACCTCCCACTGACAGCCAGGCATGTGAATTGTCTTGCTCGAGGACACAATAGCTTGTTATTTTCCGAATGGCAGATGTCAGGAGTCCCTTGTTTACCTGTATATAAACATGTACACTGTGTTTGCATGGAGTGGTCATCAGACAAAGCAGCGGTGTGTCACTCGCCGTGGCAGCCTGCCCGGTGTGTGGTGTGGAGGTGGGGGTGACAGATCAGAGGCCCGTACCCTGACAGAGGGAGCCAAGGCTGGGACACTTGTTTTATTCATGAGGGGAGGCTGGATGGATGTATCGCTGGCACTCTGCTCGGGCACTGCTCTGAAATAATGGGATGTTTAGGAGTGCGACGTGAGCCATGAGCGCAGTGTTTCAGCAGCCCCTGGTGGTAGAAATTGGTACTGCAGATCAGCTATGGTTTCTATTACAGATTTGGGATAGAGGTAAAAGAGGCAAAAGACATTGTTTTGTATTGTGAACCTGAGCACTGTGGGTAACTGGTCGTCCAAAATGGTTTGTTTTGGTGTGGGGAAAAAAGTATTACAGGTAAGAAGCTATGGAGAAAATGCTTTGAAAGAAATTAATGAAATCAATTCTCTTGGAACATTTTCATACTTTAATTTACATTGAAGTGATTATATTATAAGCATGTCTTCAAATTGGACGCAAATAGTTAGGCCAAAAGATACACTATACAGACAATGCTTGCCTGTCTCTTTGAATTTGTGTCAATGGAGACCGTCACATGTTTACAGATAAAGCCACTAGAACCAAAGAAACAGGTTTGATTAGAAAACATCATCCAGTCCTCCCCCTAAAGGGCAAACAGCTGATGTGGTTTTAAATGGTGTAGTTTTTTTTTGTTTTCTGTTTTTCTTTTTTGACAATTCTGTAGCGGATTGTTTCTTTCTGATGAAACCAAACAAGCCAGTAGGCCATCAGTAGCTTCACTACCACATACCAGATTATACATTATTTCTGCACTTTCATCGTATCGCCAACGTATTTGATCTAAAACCTGATGTAGTCTAATGCATACATTATTTTTTAAACGTAAACAGTGCTGTACTGTAATTGTTTTACAAAGGAAACAGTGTGGTACGCCATGCCACTTAATGTGTGAAATATACAGGATCTCTCCCTTCACTGTGGTTCTCCTCGAGGTTTCTCAGTTTTTTCCCACTGGGTTTTTTTTTTTTTCTGAGTTTCTGTTTTTCTTTGTCGGAGAAGGAGTGTCTAAGGACAGGAGATGCTGGGATAATTATCCATTTGCTGCTTGTTGTTGGACGTTCTGTATTTTTGAATTATGACTGTTTCTTATTCTGCTTCATTCTCTGACATCTCTGTTTGCTAAATTAACAATTTTGTGTTCGCCAAGATAACTGTTGTTGTGATTTTGGGCTATACAAAAATAAATTGAATTAAATTTAATTGAATATACCTATTCACTGCAAAAACCTGCACATAATAATGTGTAGAATGTATTGAAAATTGTGACATTTTATTATGTTTTACGATGCTATGTTAATGATGTCTTATATGTCTTATATGTCTTATAAAGTTGTCTTATAATGTGATCGATATTTGTGTTCATTTGTGTTGCTCAAGGACAGATGGAAAGTCGTTATCTGGTACAGTTAAAGGACCCATATCACGCTGTTTTCTGATTGATTTTATAATGTTTCCTCATCAAAAACATACCTGGAGTGTGTTTCGTTACTTTCACACATGTTTGAAAGACAAACCCTCCATAGTTCTTCTCTCAAACAGAAAACATCTTGTGATGTCATGTGGTAATAAAGAAAATGCTCCACTTCATTCACCTTCCCTAGAATCATTTAGATAATGTCAGTCCTAGAGCTGCCAATCCCACTGAACTAAAGGTAAACAGCACCCGGATGTAGACTAACAATGCAGGATCAAAGTGTCAACGAAACAAAACACAACTCCACATATGTTTTTGAGGACATAAACCTAAAACCTCACAGGAGTAAATCCTCAACTAAACTAAATACGTTCTCCATAATGACTATAAGTTATCTTCACCTTAGAATTATGAATTTAATTTTTTTATATATACCTTTATTTTATTACTATTACTTTTCTTGATTGTTTTTGCTGTTTGATAATTATGAAAATAAATGGATGTTCGCCTTTCCCTTGAACGCAGCATTAGTTCCTGGACCTGTTGCACAATCCGTGTGTCCGCCCCTCCGTGTGTCCGCCCCCCGCGCCTCTCTGCCCGCTCCGTGTATTTAGCCCCTGCCCCTCTCCTCCTGGTTCATTCAGCCGCTCGCTGCCCGCTGTCCCCGCTGCTTTCCCCGGTTGAACATGGCTGCTCACAGGGTCATCGTGTACGGAGGGAGAGGCGCTCTGGGCTCCAGGATCGTGCAGCACTTCAGGTCCAGAGGCTGGGTAAGCGCGCAGGCTCAGCTCCCTCATGCTAACCGGCTGCTACATGCTAACACTTGTCACTTTACCGATGCTAACATAAACCGCGTTATATTTGATTGCAGTGGGTCGCTAGCATCGATATGGCGCCGAACGAGGAAGCGGACGAGAATGTCATAGTGAAGATGAGTGAGTCTTTTATGGAGCAGGCTGGACAGGTGAGTGGTGTTGGTGAGTTGTGTTGTCAAACAGGACGTTGTTGTTTTTCCTCAGTAATATATTGTGACAGTCGTGTGTATGTGCTACATTAAACAGAGCAGGCGTATAAACGTGTGTTATTACGGTCTGTGATTGTTGTTGCTCTTCAGTGCATTGATTTGAGTGTTTCATGAGGACAAAGTGCACATGTGTTTGCCAGTGGATTGCACATATCATGTATAAATGAGTAACCTTAATCCACTATTGGGCTCTTTTGATAATATGTAATTAAGTTTTGCTATAAAATGCATATTCTTAATGTGAGTTGCAACATGCTTTATGTCATTTATACATTTAAAGACACAGTAACCTGTGTAACGTTCTGGAGATAGCACTGCACCTGCATGATTCAATGGAAATAGAGAGTTAAAGCTTTCCTGGTGAAGACTTATATGTTTTATGTCACGCTGTGGATGATTATCGCCAAATAAGAACATTTCCATGGAAACAGGAGGAGGGTCTCCTACAGGAGTCAGGTTTGTGGAGTTGCAAGCCCTTCACAATAAGTATGCAGGTTTTTATTTTAGTCAATTTCTGTAGTGTCAAAAGTTAACACCAGTCAGACTTATAATTTAGTAATAGACTCTTTCAAATTTTACGTCATCAAAATGTTCAAATTTCTGGAGTTGAGGCAAAATGAAGTTAACTAGCATTAGCTAAATGCTAATGGTTTTATGACAACAAAAAAATAAGGAACTATTTTGAATTTCCAAGCTACAAATTTTATTCACTTTGCTTCTCTGTTAAGAAGAATGGGGGAAAATACCATTTTCTAACACTAAAGTAGTATTTGGGCTTCACAAAAGTATCATTTATAATGAAATGTGAAATATATCTGTAGATGAAGTGAAAAACTGTTGAACTTTTCTGTCAGGATTTTTCCAGTAAAACCTCAAAATGTGGATTTTGCTTTTGTAAAAATGCTAAGTGTTGATCATAATCTCTTGTCAAATAAACAAATAATGTTAAACACAGTTGTAAGTGTTTTACATTATTACATTTTACACATTAAACTGGGCTTTGATATCATTCACATGTATCTGAGTGGTTTTCATTTTCAAAATTTCCCTTGATTTTTAATATTTTTTTGATATTCTGAAGTTCATCCCAGTTTTCCCATTAAAATCACATTTTGTTCCTCTTCACTTTTGCCTCTGGCTGCCTCCATTTCACAATTTAAAATGTTTTTGTTTACTGTTTTTCAAAGGGTCTGTAATGTTTTTAAATAATCTTTTCAGATTATTTATTTAATTTTTTAAATTTATTAATTGGTGGGTGCAGAACAGCATCCATATACATACAAAATATGTGTTTGTTTATATGTATATGTGTGTGTTAATTTATTGTCATTATTATTATTTATTACATTGAGCTGTAGTCATGACCAGTATTTGTTCACATTGCCCTAAATGAGCACGACCACATTTGCAAGTCATTCCCTCATTTCCAGTCGCCCCAGTTCACAGTATCAGGCTCCTGTGTTGTGAGTTATCACCTGCTGTGACGTCATGTGTCTGTCCGCTGCCTTTATTAAAGTGATGATATCTGTGCTGTTGCAGGTGACCACAGACGTGTCTCAGTTGCTGGGGGAGCAGAAGGTGGACGCCATCTTGTGTGTGGCTGGAGGTTGGGCTGGAGGAAACTGCAGCTCGAAAGGTCAGACTCCCGACATTGTTTACTGCGGTCATTATCTGTGGCATTTAGATCAGAATCATTATTTATTTCAGGGAGTGTGCAGCAAAAACATGTCCAGCTGGCAAGTGTTTTAGAAATAAAGGACATCATTTGGATATCGCTGATGTGTTTTTGTGTTTTTAATGGCTTTTGGTAACATTATACATTACCATACATGTTGTGTTGATGTCTTAAATATGTATGTTTTTAAATGCAGCTAACTTTGAGAGCATTTTAACGTAGTGTACCTTGAATTGAAAAATTGTATTCCTCACTTTTTATGATGCATGTTTTATTCTGGCAATGGATATAATGGATATATATTGTGATAATTCCAACCAATATTTCTGTCGTAGCTGAGAGAAAATTGCCTTTATTTTTATTATTCTTAATTTTTTTCCAGATTTATACAAGAACGCAGACCTGATGTGGAAGCAGAGCGTGTGGACGTCCACCATCTCCAGTCACTTGGCCGCTCTGCATCTCAAACCCGGAGGTCTGCTCACTCTGGCCGGGGCTAAAGCTGCTCTCTCCGGGACTGGAGGTTTGTGTTTGTGAATCTCCTCACTTTCCAATCCGGACGTGCGAGTTATGTTCACGTTTTAAACTTCAACATTTGTGGAGTTCTGTCATTATTAGAAACCAAGTCTAGACATCCATCTTTTTGCAGTTGCGATACCGATATCAGTACTTTCCTTTAAAAATAATCGCACGATATTTCAAATTTTGCGACTCTATTTTTATAGGGATGTAACAATACCCGAAATACTGTGATATCATATCGTTTCTTTGCTTAAGTGAATAGTTATGGTGATTCTAACGTGATTCTAACTTTATTTATGATTTTAATGTCTTGCCTTTGAAAAACAGGGGAAACTCCATAGACCATGATCCTTTGCTGTTTCAGTGCGGACTACAAGAAGAAATAACTATTATGAAGCACTTTTAATCCCTTTTCTCATTATTCTAACTGTAGCAAAGGGTTTTTAAAGGAAAGCGTAAAGTGTATTTGTAAGCTTCCAGAAAATATCGCAATAAATATCGAACCGTGAGATGGATATCATGAAAAAATTCTCTTTATCGTTACAACCCTATTTATTCATCCTTTTGTATAAATATAAGTTCAAATATTAGACGTTCAAGGCCAAAATCAGCCAGTAAATACGTTTATATGTCGTTACGATAGTTTGCTTTATTTGTACATGTAGGTAAATTTGTTTTGCAGATTTGACATCATTTATCCACAATATACACAAGTAAACACAATAAAAAGTAATAAAAACACAATTATAAATAAAGTGTTACAGTGCTCCAGTGCAGAATGGTTTTGTTCCATAAATAATAAATTAATTCATCACGTTTGGTTAAAAATCACACTTTTAATATATAAAAACACGATTTTCCAAGACTAAAAGGATGCTATAAATTGATAAATAAATAGATTACCGTTTATTCATAAGTACGAAAGCAGCTGGAACAAGGATTCTTTTTAAAAATTTGGTTTTACATCCAATCAGGATAGAGACTTAAACAAACTTTATGGATCCACAAGGGAAATTGGGGAGAGAGAATGGAGAAGCAGGTGAATAAAGGGGGATTTTTTGGTATTTGTGAAGCCGTGATTGGAAATAGAAACCTGCAAAATTAATCTCATGGCTTAAAATCCTTTTAACTGACCACAATCACATATTTTTACTTAAATATGGTCACCTTAGTATTTAAAATCGGCGCAGAGATGAGAGAGAATGGAGAAGCAGGTGAATAAATCTGCAATGTGGTAATTAACATCCGATTTCAGCAGTGTTGGGCTACAGGGATTCTTCTTATCACACCTACTGGACACTGCATTGCGCATATAGGTTACTGTCCAAACTGCCCATTCGAATAACAGAAGTGAAAGGATCCGCCGCAGGGTTTTGAATGAGGGATGCAGGAGCTGAAGGGAAGTGTCGATAAAATGGATCCTTGGAATGAAATGACTAAGGATAGAAGAGAGAAATGCTGATATGTTGTGCAGGAGCAGACGGCGTTCAGACGGAGCCATGCGGAGTAAGCGCTGAGCAGTATTTATTGGCTCGGTTATAGCTTCTGTTGCCTTGAACGAACCTGTCGGGCGTCGCAGTTTAGACGTTTCAATACGAGCGCCCGAGCGTTACGGACGTTTGAGAGCCGATACCGATGTTAAGGCGCTCAAAAATGCAGAGTGTGATTAATTGCAAGGCTAAAGAAATACTTGGTGACTAAAGCTGTAATGTATGCTCAAAAAACTGCTAGGAAACAATGTAAAACTTCAAATTATGTGGTTTGTCCCTTTTATAAATCCCTATAATCTAAATAAAATGACTAATCGAGTAATATACTATCGACTAGAGGGTCCATGACATCGAAACTAGACAAAATTTTGGGCCAATTTACAATAATCATATCACAATTTTGTGGTCTCATGATTTTTAATTGGTTTAATTTCTTTATATATTGTGTTGTGGATGGATTTTCTGTGTAGATAGTTACACAAATGACAAATTTAATCTCTAAACGCCTATTCCCCACATGTATCACGACTGAATATTACGATAAACTCGATATAGGCCAACAATATTATGTTATTAAACTTCATTTTGATTACTGCTGGAGCGCTTCTGTCTTCTTCTTTCTTACTTTAATTAAAGCCTAAATCTCTATTTTTCGACCTTTTTCAAACAATGTTAAAGTGTGGAAAACCGTGCATGTTCCACACGTTCCACATGTGAAATAGACGCATGAATATTTTATTATAACTTTTCACAATTTCTTTTTAATCAGCTTTAGCCCTGATTATTTGCATCAGTATTGGTCCCATCACCATGAAAAACTGGGACAGAGTTTAAACTATGAGCTCCAAGTGTTTGTGTGAAAGGGGATCTTCAAAAATCTGTAACTTTCCAGAGCTTGAGCGTAAGACTTTCATGCCCAAATGAAGAGACAGAGTATAAAATCTCAAGTGATCGTTTTTCCCGTGTGCACCGTCTCAAGGTAATTTAATCTTGCGAGATCTCATCCCACCTCAGCTGATTATTGACTAAACTGTTCACTTTTTTACTGAGGGCAGGACTGTGAAACTATTAAACTATGTGTCTGAGTAAATAGCTCAAGGTGGTTTCTATCTTTTAGTCACTTTTTATTTTACATTTAACCAGAAATGACAAAAATGTGACTTTAAAATGTGACCCTTTTGGCTGTTACTGTCACATGATCTGAACCCACCTGCCCCACTGCTCTGTGTGTGGCTCTATGGCCTCTATAGTCGTCTGTCCCTGCACCATGTGACCAGCTCAAGTCTAAATCAATGCAATCCCTGTCTCAGCAGAGCCTCAGAGCTCATTGGATGTGGCTTAGAGGCCATGACTCAGCAGTTAGAGCCCCACACTTCACCATATGGACAGGGACTGTTTACTAAAAGTGTTCAGAGCAGGGCTGTGATTGTTCTCTATACACTGTACGAGGCTTACAGTAAAGCAGGACAGCGGTTTTAGACAAAAGAGGCTTTGAAATGGTCAGAATGTCGTTTAGAACAGAGAAATTGGTAAAATAAGCAAATTGTAACCGCAGATTATCAGTCCTGTTTGAAATGGAAATGAGGAGTGGTAATTTGAGGCTCTTTGTAGAATTATGTAAAAACAGCAACCATCACAACCACATTAAAGAAAACCCATTATGCAAAATCGACTTTTAAGAGCTTTAAACATGCTATAATAGTTCTTTATTCTCATTTATGTTCTTAAAGTTTTGTGCATGTTTGAGTCGTCTCTATTCTCCTGTGTTCCCCTTTTCACACCCTCTGCTCTCTACTTAATTCATTCTCTAATTTTATTTTCTTAATTGATACACTTAGGATTTGGCAGTGACTTTGTCATTTTGGCACAAGTTAAAAAAAAAAGTGATCTGCAGTTATCCATAGGAGGAGTTACCATAATTTTCCAACCTGAAACTGAAAGGACTTGTCTCTTTTTATATTCAGTCTTTTTATATTAATATTTAAATTTAGAGTATGCATATTTTAGCATAAAGATCCATGTGTGTCATAGATTATAACTATATTGCAAAGCCACACATGCAACAAAAAAAAAACTGTGCACATTTAACCTCGATAAATATTTGTAGCTCACGATTCCTGTTTTGTAAATGAAGTTAGATGAGGATCTGGTCCGTGTCATTTAGGGTCTGTGTCTAAAAATACTCTGTAATGCTGCTTTATGGGCAGCAGGACGGCTAATCTAATCCTTTCATTTAGATTTATGGCAACACTGTTACTAAGGATATATTTAGTGTTCAAAATCTAACGTCTAATCATTGCAAATGTGTGTGTGGCATTTTCTTTGGCCAACATCCCCCATGGAAATGAATAGTGCTTTAAAATCAACATTGTGGTTTATTGATTTTTGTATTGATTCTCACATTACCTCGCACCACCTCCAAAGTAGCCAATAAACGCGGGTGCCATGACCAAATGGATAAAGTAATCATTCAAGCAATTTCAGTTTATTTGACTATTACGGCTTTTCGTGCTCGGAGACGCCTCTGAAGTGCACACGACAGGTTTACACGTCTGTTTTTAATCATCACTGGGGTCAATATTTAGCATGGTTTTACATCGATTAAGTGGAAAAATTCTGCTCCACTGTGAACAAACATGTCTTCTATAATTATGTATAGTTTTAGAATGAAGTTGGGTTTCATTTCTTTGTATTTTAACACTAAATACTCAAATATCCTGCAGTGTGAATGTGACGTTTTCTTTAAAAAAATCTAGAGTCTTGTGTTAGAGTCAGTTCATAAAGGCGTTGGCATCGAGGGAAACATGTGTTCATCATTTAATATTATTACACCTTTATTGCTCCTCTAAATCCAAAAATGTGACAGCAGTTTAATGCTGTAATCCAAAGAGTGACATGACATTTTAAAAATACATTTACAGAAAAACCCGAAGGCGCTCATCTGTCTTTTATGCACCAGGAAGAGCTCTGGGGTTAAGAGTTTAAGATACAAGTCAAATTTTATAATTATAATTTTCTTATTTTTGTAAAATTTAACTTTTCTGAAAAAAATATGACATCTGCCGTTGTGATGTCATGCGGTGTAACAGCAGTATTTCCCAAGAAAATTGTTAAAAAGATCATTTTCTGGTGATGGAAGAGGTCACCGCGGGGCATGTTCAAATGTCTAAAATGAAAAGACACAAAATAATCTGTTTCTGAAAAGTCTTCTTTATGATTTGTTTTTGAAAATAATATTTTGCTACAAAAGCATGTCACACCACAGGACAGAAAAAAAACAAAAAACAAACGTTATACCATAGATCCGCTGCCCATGTGTAAAGGAAGTAAAACAATTATCACACATCAACTTTTTACTGAATGCATCATAATTTTAAGTATGTTTTGTGAAATAAATAGTTCTTTTACTTATAATGTTTTTGTGCTCTCAGACGCCGCTCAGTCTAAACCCCATCTTCACCTTTTGTCTAAACCCAGATTTACATAAAGCTGGTACAAAGCGTCTGGTCGCCTCCCCTCGCTCCTATTGGCTGCTTGTTTGTAAGACTGTTTAACGCTCTTGTCATGGGGTTGGTTTGGGAAGGTTGGAATTCTTCACATAGGTTTTATTAGAGCAGAGTAGTGCTTCCAGATGTGTGAGAGGTACTAATGGACCTTGTGAATGACCGGTGCCTGGTCGGTGACTTAACAGATTACACAGTGAAAGTAGGTTATGATTTCACCTCAGTTGGGTTCAAAAGTCTCCTTCAGCTCTGTGCACAGTCAGAACGGTCAACTCAAATATAAAAGAAATCCTTTGCACTAAAACATATGTATTTAATGTACTTACCATAGGGTTGGACATAGGCCTCTTAGAATTAATATTATATTGACTTATTGTTCAGTTTGTGTATTTCTTCTTTGCACTAATGGGAAAACTTTGAGATGAGATTTTTTTAAGATGAAATTTGAGCTGTAGAAAGTTGAATTATGAGCTTCTATAACTTATCGATCCATAATAACTTCTTAAGAGTAGCATTCTGATTTTTTATTTTTTATTTATTTTTTATTTTTTTTAATTGCAGCTCGTGTTTTTTCTTTAATTATATAATTCATTTAGATTAGTTTTTTAGGCATTATTCTGATTTATGATTTGGTTCCAATATTCTCATTTATAATCTATCTTCAGGAATATATTGTATTTCAAAATGTGTTGTTGTGGCAGTCCTTGTTAGATAATAACTTATTTTAATGTAGAAACGGTATGTATTATGTAATATCTATCTATACTACTTCTTGTATACTACTTGTTCTCCAAATATTGTGTTTAAAAAAGGCTAAATAACTAGTCAGTTTTATTAACTTAGGCTTAGACAGACTGGGAAATTACTTGGACACAGTAGCTCACAATACTTTTTTTAGAATGACAAAAAGAATAAAATATAAACGGTAATAATAAATTATCAATAAATGGCAAAAATGGGAAGAGACTGGTGTCCAAAATGGCATAATTATATAAGTTAAGATGTGTTTTCATTTTATGCTTGTAAAGGGCTGAACACATGTAGTTTAAGGTTTTTTTGCAATATATTCTCTTGTGTTGTGTGTCTTATTCTGCTGTATAGTGGAGCAGCTTAATAAACCGTAATAAACATAAAATAAAACAAAATGTATGTAATCATGGCCTGTGATTCCAGGTATGGTGGGTTATGGGATGGCCAAAGCCGCCGTCCATCAGCTGTGTCAGAGCCTGGCAGCCAAAAACAGC
Organism: Scartelaos histophorus; assembly: GCA_000787155.1. NCBI lineage: Eukaryota > Metazoa > Chordata > Actinopteri > Gobiiformes > Gobiidae > Scartelaos > Scartelaos histophorus. The sequence continues at coordinate 25,803 of KN495902.1, forward strand.
GGGATGCCGTCAGAATCTACGGCTGTGGCAATTCTACCGTGAGTACTGCACACAGACATGATTATATCCACTAAATGGGGTCTCGCGCTGAAAAAAATAATAACTATAGCGCTATAAATGCCTAGATGCTTCTCAAAAGTAATATACAGCTTTACAGAAACGGGGGAGACGCTCACTAACAACTGTGGACTTTTCATTTGCGCGTAAAACCCAATTACGAAGACAATCCACATGAACGCCTCGGGGGTCTCAGGGTGAATTAGCGATAAAATGTATCCAAAATCATTAAAAGTTTATTGTGTCATCTGAGCCCTTAGTGTCTGAAAGGTTTTGCTTTTACAACTTTTGCAAAATGCTTTGAAAAATGTGTTTTGGGAGGATTACATGTAAGATTTTAAGTAGCTGAGACAAGAGTGATGGTGAATGTAGTGGCAGAAACATTATTTGGGGCTAAAATATGTTGTTTAAACTTGTAAAACTGGACTTTTTAATATATAGATAACTGTGAATGAAAGTTACTAGTCAAGTCTGTGGAGAGGCAAGCCCAACAACAGTAAAAATTGATGTTTTTCAAGATATTTTTAAGCAATAAAGAAAAATAAGTTTGATGCCATAAGGTGGAGCATTACTTAATAGGGACAGTACGAGATCTTGTGATTTTTGGTGCACGATCTTGTGTTTGTTTTACATTTGGATTGGATGAAAAAACAGCACAAGGATGGAAACAATCATATGAAATCAATAAATAAAAAATTGTGAGGTTAAATTTGGAAGCTGAACCAATCTACATATGAGGATTTATGATCAAATCTCATCTTTTCTCGTTTTCTGTGGACCTAATCTCGTATCTCGTCACATCTTGATAAAATTGTGTCTTGTCCCATCCATTTTACTTACCGTACCAACTTTATTTAACTTAACTTAACAGCTGGACAAACATAGAATAGACAAAGTTGATCACTGTTATTATTCCAAGCAAAGCAGTAGCAGGGGGGAGGCCATCCAATAATAAAAATTGTGTACCATTTTTAAATTCCTTTATATCTCTACATAGATGAGGTTTGGGAACAGCCTGTAAATACAGACCCAGACATTCAAAAGGCGACACATTACCTCCAATTCACTCACCGGCTTTTTCTCGCGTTCAAAATCCACGATGAAAATAAACCTGACAGTTCGTATTGACAATTCTCTTACACAAAATCCATTCCAATATAAATCACGTGGGCGTTTTTTTGCATGGTTTTTGCTTATGAAATCGCCAGGCTTTATTTGTGCTTGGTCACGGTGAGAAGGCCGGATTGTGTTAAGTGGAAATATGTGTCTGTGGGGCTGTGTTTGCTCGTGTTTACCCCTTCTCTCCTGTCACATCTGTTTAGCATTAGACCCATGACTTGCATTTTCTGCTATAGCCTCTACCCCGCAGTACTGTTGTCACGCCACAGCATCACGTACCAGCGCTTTTACACCACAAAATCACTGAGATTAACCAGTGCTGTTCTGTTGTTAAAGCTTTTATCAATTAGGGCTTAAAAGAACAGAAAAAAGAAGTGCGTGAGATAGTGGAGGAAGTGATATTTTTTGGCATTTTTAGCCTTTTAAGTGCAGTTTCAGGTCAGATACATAGAGATACATAGTAGTTTTGAGCGCTTTTGTCACGCCTTCTTTTTAGTCGGCCTTTCTAGGCAGGACTTGTCTTTTAGTCGACCAAGAGTTACTTTGGTCAACTACAGCCCTTGAGACAAGCGGGTACTTGCCAGACCTTCTACCAGAAAAGATGCAGTGTGGTGTAAATTCAGTTATACAATAAAATCTAAATTTAGATCAGTGTGAATAATGTGAGCTGGTGATTTGTCCGTCGGTCTGTATTGTCCATGTGCAGCCTCCTCCACTGCTCTGACTCTCACTTGACCTGGTTTGGCAGGGTTACCTTGGATACGCCGATGAACAGAAAGTTCATGCCTAAAGCCGACTTCAGCTCGTGGACGCCCCTGGAGTACATCGCAGAGTGAGTCCCATATCCTTCTTGTGCATGTTTAATGCTTTCAGTCTTTCAGTAAGATGAATGCTGCTACATTTCTTGCTATTTTCTTGATTTATATTACATTGTTATCTCTAAGTAATTGACCTGACAACAGTTGTTGATGATTTCTCTAAAGCTCTGATTACTAAAGTAGGATCCAGGTTCTATTAGATATTTTCAACAATCTACTCAGTATTCAAATTTCAGATTAACTTTGTCCCATGTGTGGGAAATTAGTCTTGGACATTCCACCCACACTGCCATTACTGCTGTGCAGTATATGAAAATATAAGCAATAAATACAGTTCAAACTAAAATAACATTAAAAACACAAGTTAATTACAATTCATCTGTCCATAATGAAGTGCAGAATGCAGATCAACAATTGCTACCTGTTCAGTAGCCTTCATTATCTGCCCACATCTACGTGGACTGCACCTAGACTGAAAATGTCCCAAGGTAAACCTTTATTAGGTTATTATACACAGAATTATGACTGTTGTCTGTACTAAAATATGGCGTGTACTAAATTTACAGATATTTATCCATATTTTTATATGGTTAAGAAATGCAATATATGATATTAATAAACCTTCTTTCATTCCACTCCTCTCGTTTCAGATTGTTCTTCACCTGGGCTACAGGGACCGACCGCCCGGCTTCAGGCAGCCTCATGGAGCTGGTGACCTCGGCAGGTGAAACCCAGGCGGCGCCTGCCAAGTAGAACCAGGCAGAGAGAGAAGGGCTGAAGAGACAGGGAGAGGCAGGGAGAGTATTGACAAGAGACAGCTCAGGCAGGAGCTGGGAGAGAGAAAAGTGAGTGGTGAGGACGGCTCCACAGCACCATCTAGCTGTGGAAAATGGTCTCTTCAATTCACGTCACAACTATTAAGGGCCTGTACCTGATTTTAATTTATTTTTGTCAAGATAAATCTGTATTACATAATGAACTGTATGGTGAAAGCTGCTAAATAAGATTGAATTGAGAAAAAAAGCTATTCATTTTACATTGTATTTTCCTCAGGTAATAATAATACAGAAGCTACTGACAGATTCTCATCCATTTTCATCCAGTCAGGCTTATTGTTACTGAGACTCATGGAAACTGACGCTGTCCCAGACTTGATTCTTTATCACAGTAGAAAAGAGCTTAAAGTTCATGTTCCTGGCTCATGGTTCGAAATCAGGTCTAGGCCCTTTAACACTGAAGTACAAATTCATGTTTTGTTGCTATGATTGAAACTGTATTCCCCACACAACTGATTTGTTATGTGCTATAATAAGTCAGACACTAATATTTAGTTTCATATATATTTTCTGATATCCTCTATTAGTAAAAATTACAATCAGGTTGACTATCAAGGTCCATTGATAGTCCTGTAGCTTTTATGTTCATACTGTATGTCTAATCCACATTGTACTGCTTTCCATACTTTAAAGGGGCACTGTGTAACTTTTCTGGTGAAGGGTTTGCCACATGTTTATCTCGAGAAGTCAAAAAGTTACTGCCTTGCCTAGAATATTCCACAGTTTATATCTTGCATTTATTCAATGATAAATCCATGGGGTAAAAAGATAAGGGAATATTCCAGACAAAGCAATAACTTTGCTATTAAATATTGAAAATCAGATGCTAATCGATACTAAAATCACATCCTATTGTCTGAAGAGTGTTTTGTTTCTATTATCACCATATTAAATAGTATAGGAATTGGTATTGAAATCGCAAAATGTTAATATCACGACTACACTAATCTCTGCAAAGACGGTTACATTGTGCTGCTTTAATTGTAGCTGACCCATTCCTGTTTGTAAAATTGCTCTTGAATCTTTTAGGCGAAGCTTGATTTGCATTGCAGAGTTGATCGCATTGCAGTGACTAAACCAAATGTTGAATTTTTGACACGTTCAATGTCCTTCCGTCGTCTGTAATGCAGAAATATATACAGAAAACCATACGTCTGTGCTCTTTTTGCTAGTGTTGTTTTCTCCTCCGTAACATCACAACTCGTCGAAATGCCGCTGTCTTCTCTCAAACGGACAATTCTGGAAGTGGAGTGGCCTTATAGTCTATCAAGTGTCCTTGTGTCCGATGTCCTCCGTGGGTTTATATATTGTAACTGTGTCAAATTGAAAATGAATAAAACCTAAGTGTGTGTTTGTAGGACTGAGCTCATTCTTGACCCTGAGAAATACTCTGCAAAGTGAATCCCGCCTCAAGGTCTGTTTTATGGCGTGGCTGGAGAAGTTGGACTTGAGGAGAAGAGGTACTAGAGTTTGTTATTGAAAATATACTTAGACAGACATTTCGTGAGAGGTCTTTTGAAACCGCTGTCTGGCACGGTATGACTCCTGTCGGGTTTGTACAATGGAAGATTTTATTGTTTTTGTGAAGAGTTTTGCAACACTTGACTCCACTTGCTGTATACAGAAGCTATTTAAATGGTAGAAATTGTGGTAAAACAACTAAAATGTAATGAGGAATTAGGGGGAAATTGAAAAAATTGGGCTTTATAACTGCGTCAAACCCGATATTACAGATTCCACACCATTTCTTTTACTGTAGTTCCCTCACGCTGGTCTCTTTCTAACCACTAGATGGAGCTCTTGCATCACCGCCTCCCCGCTCCTTTCCTATACACCTGCAATAATCAAATGGCTGACTTCTCATGTGGATCAGAATACGCAATTGGTCCCATGCTAATACACTAGACTTACATCAAGACCGAGCATGCACATCTGACCCACTCATTCCTTTGTTCCAATTACTTTAGCAAACCTCACACTTTGGCAAAACTCCATACCCGGTAAGACATCCATTTAAAACTTTATGATCAATATATATTTTGTACCTTTGTGCTATGTTTCTGTTTTTAAAGCCAAACCAGTCGTACATCCACTTGCCTTCGCCTTAAACAACTCTTGCTGTTTCTCCAATGGTTCCTGGGGACTATATGGTGCTTGACAAGCCGGTGTAATAAATCACCATGGCTTGGATTAATAGGAAAGAGTAAAGCGCTCCCCAGCTCGATGTAGTGGCTATGTATTTATTCTATGTGGCACTTCTTCTCAGAGGCTGTGTTTACATGCGCGCCAAACATCTGATCTGAATTCTCGATAAGTCACTCAGATAAGTCAAACGTGTCATGTGAACACTTATGTCTGATTGGTTATAAGTATGAGAGAAAGAAACGCAAAAATGTAAAAAAAAAAGTTAAAATTCATTGTGCTTTGTCGTGTCTCTAACAGCTACTAGCATGCCGTCCATGCACTTCCTGATATTTTCACCTCAAGAACTGCTCATGCAATATATCCACCATCTACCACCATATTTAGCATCTGTCCAGGGATAAAAAATAGACAAAATGTACAGAAATGTGGATGATAAATGCTAAATAAACCAAATAAATACATGAGTAAATATCTGTACTGGGATATAATATGTAATTTTAGAAAGTTAAAATCATACTGCATACATACATTTGGCATAGAGATGGACAAGTTTTATGTCATACTGTGGTATTTATAGTCAAAGGAACCACATTTTCATGCCTAGATGCTTAGTAAGAGTCGGGTTTGTGGAGATTAGGGGTGTAAGAAAAAATCGATTCAGTGATACATCGTGATACTTCATTGCACATTATTATCAAATCGATTCAAATTCATATTTTACACAAAAATTCATTAGTTACATTCACTGTTCTGATGATTTAAACATTTTTATACATTATATTTCATACAGTTATGTTCATAGTTAATAGAAGTATTTATGGGTAGATTGTAATACATTTTAGTATTGGAATATATCATGATATATCGAAAAGTGACATGCGTATTATGACATATATCGTATCGTCAGACTCGTGTCAATGCCTGCTCAGAGTCAGGATGTTTTTCATTGCAATAAACACAATTAAAATGTTGTGGCTGATTGTTTTTTACATGTAAACTCAAACCCAAATCTGATGTGATGAATGTTCTCAGTGTTTGTCATGCTCGCTCACAGGAGGATGCTGCGCCCCCCCGGCCGACACCACGCACACTCTATTACCTCCCATGATGCCCGGGCGGCGTGGAGTGGATCGCCCTTGGGGACCGAGTCAATGTTTATCGCACCGAAGCTGATCAAAGATTACCGGCGAGACTCCAAAGTGTTGTCACAGATAAGTTGTCAAGCGGAGTGTCACAGATGCTATTGTGCGCTTATTTGTGTAGTGTAAAACCTACGAGGGCCCGATGATTGGGGATGACACAGGTGCGGCGGCGCGCTAAAGAGAATTTAGCAGGGCCGCACTGTGTTATTCGGCATCTGAGCTCCGAAGTGACAGGCGTAGTAGTGGGGTGGGGAATAAGTGATTTCATTTAACCACGTCTGCGTGCTGTCGCCTTCAATAATGGTAAACAAGGGGGAGAGGCACCCAAGGTCACCGGGTCCATATAAGGTAATGGGAAGGGGAAACCTACACGTAATAAGAAACGTTTGGGTATAGGATAT
>KN495902.1:32346-46286 GCA_000787155.1 Scartelaos histophorus
TGTTGGAGTGATGAGAAAGTAAGATTGCTGCCATTGAGATTAACAGTTTAAAATATTAGTTATAACAAAACTCTAAACCCGGTGCCATCATAATATTTTAGACTCCTTAGTTTAACACTGGGTTGGTTTTAACGTCAAAGCTTTTATGGTAGAATTTAAAGGGCTTATAATGTTTCTTTGGGGTGTGTATTGCCATGAGTCATACAATACATATCATAATATCACGATTATCATGCTTATCACGATTTATCACGATATATCCTGATACTAAAACATAGAAGAATATACTGTGATTTATCTGTAATTTATAAAAATGTTTAAATAATCACAACAGTGAGTCTAACGAATGAATTTTGGTGAAAAATATAACTTAAAGATCGATTCAGATGCATTTTGAATCGATTAAAGGATTGTGCAATGACATATCATGATATAACTGATTTTATTTATTTTTTTTCTTGTTATGTTTTGTTTCATTCACACATTTTTAACGCACAAACGCTGAAAACTTCAAAAAACTGAAAACACTGTTCCACATTGGGATCCGATTACTCAAACATTACAACAACATCGTGTGAATGAAACAAAACACAACTCAGGTATGTTTTTGGAAGATGTAACAAGATTATAACATGACTTAAAGCTCCCAAGAGGAAATTTTGTGTTATAAACTTTATCTATCTTTGTAATTAAAGTTCAACATTCAAATACTTTAAATTATAATTAACACAACAGCCTCAGACAGTGGTGCCATTTACAACAAATCATTTTAGTTTCTTCTATTCTGTTTAGGATATTTCTTCAATATCAGTAAATCGCCCTTGGAGTTTTACTGCCCACCATCTGACATTATGGTATCATCAAACTCTAGACCGTGAAGGCAACATATAGAAGCTCTCTGTGCGATTAATGAATGGGCTTTTCTTAAAACTCATATTGTTACATACATATACACATAATATAGTTACAGGCATTTTATTTGTTCACTTTTATTTTAGCACTTTTCCTCCCTCCTGGTCATGCTTTCAATGAACCTATTCACACAAACCCTCATCCTGCAATGTATGTAGACAATGGAGGGATTGTCGGCTAAGCATCTTGCCCAAGGACACAGAAGCAGTATGCACAGACGGGAGTAGGGATCAAACCGGTAACCTTCAGGTCAGAGGGCGAATGATTTGCCAGCTGAGCTACTGTAATATAAATAGTTATTTGTAATGTCCCTGTTAAATGCTCGCTTTGTTGGCTGAAACATGTTTTGCTGTAGGAGCGGTGACATGACAGCTGTGCCATAAGCTGCACAAAGAAACTCATATGACCAGAAATGCATTTAAATCCTACTTTTGTTTTTTTTTTAGCTTTTTTCCATGCTATGTAATGTCTGTAGTCTGGATATTTTTTGTGGCATCATTTGATAGCGATCCATAAGGTGCTCCTCTGTGTTTTTACAGGCAATATACACTCAGTACTGAAGCTAGCAGCTGTATTGTTTATAGCCTTATTAGCTGCAGTAAGGCACCACAGAATAAAGTCCTCGTTCCCTTTGCCGACAACTGTGGCGTCCTGTATTCTTAAAAAAGGAAAAATTGAGTTTAGTGATATTTTTTGAGTGTTAAAGGTATTTAAACTATATATCGGACTTCCTTTAAGCCATAACAAGGATGAATTCTCTTATCTTAGATCAGTCGTGGTGAAGTGCAGCTACATACCTGTTCTTTTCTTATCTATTTTAAGAGAATGTACAGGATGTCTGCACTGTTGAGCTAAGCTTGAGCTGTGGCATAATGCATTTTTTTATTCAATTGATTGTACTGCATAATAATTCCCCTCTGGGACAATTCTAAAGTTGAAAGTTGAACTGTTAAAACATGTCTGCAAATGTATTTAAATGAGGTGAAACTATTATTCATGTGAAATCAACTTTTTAAACTAGCATTTAGGTAACCTCTAAATATGTTATGTGTTCCAAATTAATTAAAACCCCATAGAAGCGTTTTGTTTTCCATTTTATTTTGAAGTCCCCACCTTTTTTTAGTTGTTAAACCTTATCATACCTTCTTGTGTCTTACAGTCGGCGTTCTCCTAGCACAAAATCTAAGAGGTTAAACTACCTCGTGACCTCCGGCTCATATCTGCAACTCAACACTACTATTCCCCTTATCACCCGTTCATTCTTAACCAGGAGCCGCCGTCCAAAGTCACACTGTTTACTCCGACCCACACGTATTTGTTGTTTTGGTTGTTTTTATCGGACTAGCTGTTAACGCCTTTTATCCGCCCGCTGCATATGGGGTATATAATAGATTACATAGCTGAGGGAGGAGCTGTGATAGCATTAGCTTTATTGACAGCGGGGTGAGGGCTTTCAACTGCGCGCTGTCTGGGTGATGTATGGTGTTAGCGCACGGAGAAGCTCGCGTCCACGCCGCTGCTTACATGAATCCGCTGGAGGTGAATTTCCTGATTAAACCCCCCCTCCACCACCTCCTCCACCACCACCACCACCTCCACCGTCTCTCCCCATCCCCCATAAATGTTCCTGCACGTGGGCTTGTGTTGTTTTTGTCCGTGCAATGTGGAGGTACAGAGTGGTGCATATGGATGGAGAATTCAAGCAGGGGATGCGTGGGTGGAATGCATGTGGAAAAGTTGAATACAGTCAGTGTTGGTTTGTAATTATGTTGTTTGCCTAGAAAAATATGGTTGGTTTGTGCGTTGTAATACTGTATAATAACTGCTTTCATTGGACTTAATAAATAAAGAAGTAATAATGAAAATAGTGTTCATTAAAGGGCACATATCTATTATAATGTTATTTCCTCATCAAAAATCTAGCCTACCCAGAGGTGACTCACACACAGATCTTCTCACAAACTGAAAACCTTGTGATTTCATTTGGTAATACAGGAAGTGCTCCATACACCTCATAATTATAAAAAAGATAAAAGGAAGCTAATAACTTGAAAACTACCACGTCATGTAATATTAATGATGATGGTGATGGTGATGATGATGAAGATAATAATAATAATAATAATAATGACTATGATGGTGGTGATGATAATATGATAATGACTATGATGATGATAATGATGATGATAATATTAATAATGAACATGATGATAATGATTATAATAATAATAATAATAATAATGACTATGATGGTGGTGATGATAATATGATAATGACCATGATAATGATGATACTAATAATAATGACCATGATGATAATGATGATGAAGATAATAATAATAATAATAATAATGACTATGATGGTGGTGATGATAATATGATAATGACCATGATAATGATGATACTAATAATAATGACCATGATGATGATGATGATAATATTAATAATAATGACTATGATGATGATGATGATAGTATGATAATGACGATGATGATGATGATGATGATGATACTAATAATAATAATAATGACGACGATGACCATAACCATGATGATGATGATGATGATGATGATGATGATGATGATGATGATGATGATGATGATGATGATGATGATGCTAATAATAATGACCATGATGATAATGATGATGAAGATAATAATAATAATAATAATAATGACTATGATGGTGGTGATGATAATATGATAATGACTATGATGATGATGATACTAATAATAATGACCATGATGATGATAATACTAATAATAATGACCATGATGATGATGATAATATTAATAATAATGACGATGATGATGATGATGATGATACTAATAATAATAATGACGACGATGACCATAACGATGATGATGATGATGATACTAATAATAATAATGACGACGATGACCATAACCATGATGATGATGATGATGATATTAATAATCATCATAATAATTACAATGTAGGACATTGATGATAAGCTAATTAATGTTCGGGTTAGAAGTTAGGGTATTATTTAAGTAATAACTAAGTGTAACACATAATAATAACCACATCTTATTTGGCCTTATTAATCGGCTCTATTCATGCTTACGACACAAACCAAGAGGACGTCTGGAAACATGGAATGACAACTTCTGGCGGGCTCTGTTTGTGGTAACTCTGACAAAATCTAGGAAAAATGAGAAAATGGCCCAGTTTTGTTCGACATGTCACTGTAGTGTTCTGTTAAGTTCGGCAAACCAACAATTACAACCATACCTCAGTTTTTATAATTTACCCACTGACACACAACTCTGAGCGCTCAAAGAGATGATGGCCCCAAATTCAAGATTACACCTGAAGTTGTCGTTGCATGTTTCCAAACGTCTTCCTGTTTTGTGACGTTACGTGACTAGAGCCTGTAACGTGTGAAATAAGACTTAATAATAAACTCCATACAGAGGTTAGGAGTTAGCATTAAGATATCAGTTAAGTTGTCACTAATTTATGTATTTTACTACTATGTTATAACGTTGGTCCCCCATCGATGACGTGCTTGAAGAGGTTTTAGACGTCACTCATGCGTGTTTGAGTAATCTAGTGATCTCTCCCAGGCCCCGTTCAAACCATCCTCACAGTTAGCAGCACAATATTCAATGCTCCTCCCACAAGACTACATTACCCATGCTCCCACACTGCCATTTTGCCATAAATATACAAAACCGTGATACAAAACGATGCACTACAGCTTGACAAACCTGATGCGATGTGCACTAGTTTCATGATAAAGTAAGTAACTCAGAGCCCATACAGTGTGCAGTATAGTAGTATTTTTTCAGAGTTGTGCAGTGGATGTGTGGGTGGGCAGCGTATGAAAAAGTAGCATTATGAAAACAATGTTGGTTTGTAATTATGTAGTTTGCATACAAAAATATGGTTGGTTTTGAGGTCTTTGGAAATGGCTATTTTAAAGCAGGAATCTATATAATTTATAGTGAGAAAAAGTTGGTATGGCTGATTATGCTAAAATATAAAGCGACATTTGTAATTGTGTTTTATGTAAATATGGAATGAATGGAAAACAAACTAAACTCAGAGCATACAAAACATGCACAATGGTTAATGCAGTTTAAATTAAGTTTAAAACAATAGCACTAAATGATTCAGAGTTGAGCTGCGGTGATTTTAGCGGTGAAATGATCAGAATGCGCCAGGCCTGGGTTACCACTTGATGACATCACAAAGTGGAATGAGAAGATTGAGCTCTGGAGATGGTCATAACCACATACCAAAAAAATCCACAACTCCTGGTATGTTTGAATGAAGAAACAACACGTGGCTTAATATTAGGGAGGATTTTCAACAGACAAATTTTAAAATGTAATTTCTATTGAACTTTTTAAAATATTTACAATGTCAGGAAAGCATGAATCTATGTTTGACATTTATATTAAGCATTTTTAGTGTTGTTTTTTTTTTTTTTTTAATATATACATTAATTGGTTATTGCCTTAAAAAATGTCATGTGGTGCGACCAAAAATAACTTTAAAATAGTTTCATTTTTAAAAACGTGGTTGGGGTGTTATATATATCAAGAAAGCTCAAACACTCCAGAAAATATGCCAAAAAATAAAGAAAATAAATTTGATTAGATTTAGAGAAATTTTTAGTTTAAAAATCAGTAGTTAAGTGCGGACAGTCGCACCACATGACATTTTAACACTTTAAGTACAAAAAACATGCAGAATAACTCATGATTTCTGAAAAAATTATTTGGTTCCATGGAGGTCAGAGGTTCTACAGGGATTTGGAGAATTATTATGAAATTTAAACCTTTTAAACTGAAGAAAATGCACGGACATGGACACACGTCATGTCATTGACCCATTACGGTATTTTCTGATCTCTGTTATAATGTTTTTCTTCATTGAAGCATTAATTTTTTGCATCTCTAACACAGAAACTGCATAATTAGATTCATTTCTTCAAACACATAACGCCCTGCTCCACCTTGTGATGTCATTTGGTAATACAGGAAGTGCTCCACTGTGTTTTTAAACTCCTTTTCACCTTCACTATAATCATATGGATGATTTCAGCCCTGGAATTGCCAATCGCTACTAAAAAAACAGACAAAAGGTAAGCGGATAACTTTAACGCTACCACTTCATGACATCACAAGGTGGAACAGAGCATTTTGAGCTTTAGAGATGTAAATAGACACGTGCGAAAGAAACAAAACACAACTTCAGGCCTGTTTTTGATGAGGTAACAACATTATAACGTGTCTAAAAGCGCAAAACAGTCAATTTTGCATAACATTTTAACTGAAAAAAACAATTAGCCAATCTTTCATCCCACCACTTACGACTAAAGCTACACTGCAACATTCCCCAGCAGCCACATGTGTATAGTCTCAATACCACGAGGAGGTTATGTCTGGTACACTATAGGGGGGGTTTGCATTGGCATGTGGAAGACATTCAAAACTCCCAAGTAGTATCCCACTACTACCACCACTACAAGTACTAGCGAGCACAGCTGTTAACAGTTAGCCGCGCGGGTAACCTGAGCGCCCCACCACCACATGTTGTTGCGTGAGAGGCATGCAGTCACCCAAAACCCCGGGACTGCCCCCCGGCTCCTCCGACGACCGAGATTCTCATATACTTCTCATGGGCGCTCTGTTTTCGCAAAGCCGCCGATCTAAAACAACAAGTGCGGATCAGACGGGAGCGAGTAGAGGAGGTTCAGACATAGTAGCAATGCTTGTAAAGATGGTATCGGGTAGGATATAGGCACAGGTGGGAGTGGGGTTCTAAAATATTGGGTTATGGTATGTCTCTGTTAAAAAAAGTGAAATAAAAGTGCTGAAAAGGGTCAAAAATGAGTATTAGAAGTAGAGATATTGCTATAGTAGTTGTAGTAATAGTAATAGTTGTACTTTCTTTAATATAATGAGCCTCCACTGCACCTTTAAACACCCTAAAATGTTATAATATACTTTTCGTGTTGTGAGATTGAAGCATTTTTACATAAAATGACGTAACCTTCTCATTTAACTTTCATTTCTTTTCTCTGCTGCGGTGAGGCAACCCAATGCATTTCTCATTTTATCCGTAAGATAACTTCATAAGGTGATGACAAACAAGTGATATTTACCAATTACTTTTAAGTTTTGGGAGGAAAAAGTGAAGAAAACTTAAAACAACACGTCTGTAAATCGCCTGGCCAACCCTCCCCTGTTGCATTCTCACATTTCACCACTAGATGTCATCTACATTACTGCAGATTGATAGTTTAGGATTGACAGAAGCGCACAGGTGAGTCTATTCAATGTCACAAACCAGGAAAACGTTTAGAAACTTGCAATGACAACTTTCGGTGTAGTTTCCGACACCGACTGTGATAAAACCCACTGAAATAAATGTGATCAGCGGTAAAATGAAGACTTCATACGTACGTCAGCGGGAAAATTATTAAAATTGAGGTAATTTTTGATTAACTGAACATAACTAAACACTATAGTGACATGGAGATGAAGAAAACTGTGCCATTTTCTCATTTTTTCTAGATTTTTTCCAACACGGAGCTCGCCGGAAGTCGTCATCGCGCATTTCCTAACGTCCTAACGAGATATTCTAGAAAGCCAAATGCCAAAATACTGTGGAACATTCCAGCCAAAGTACCCCTCCATCTTAAAATATACATAGTACTTCTTTAATTATCTTGAGGAATTTGAAAAAACAAACAAAAAAACGCCGCTTTATTCATTGCATTTTGCCATAACGACACACACTTTGCTTTACGTGTAGTATTGTCACTAACTATTATTGCGTAAAATTAACTCTTACGAACATTAAAACATTACATTTCAGTTTTTTTTACATTCAAATAGAAAAAACAGAATAAATAAGTGTTGCTCTTGTACCAAAAGCCCATAATATTCCACAGCACGTCTTCCTATACCCACACTGGCCTTTAGATGGCACTATTTCATAACCGAATCACTACACTGGCAGCGTAATTAAATGAGTGATAAGTCCGTGATTTAATTACATGGCCCTTCAGACTTGCACAGTGAGGTCAACACGAACAATGCATTTTTTTTTTTTTTTTTTTTTTTTTTTTTTTTTTTTTTTTTTTTTTCTTCCCAAATCATAACTAACTTTATCTTTTTTATATGAACTCAACACGGACAGATACGAGTGCTGGAAAATCCATAAATGAATAAATGATGTCAGCCCAGTTCTTGATATACTTGATGTAAAATGAACAAACTCGGATTCAGGAGGTGCAAACTGAACCGAAAATACAGCTTATATATTTGGAGCTGTGTTTTGCTGCTACCGTTGGCTCATTTTGTACATTTGTAGTGATTCATTATGTCCTTCTTATGCATTTTGGCCAATAGCATGGGAAAAATATGATAAAGTAGGATATTTGGACATCATTCATTATACTGTGTTCACTGCGAGACGTTATCTATATCTAAGATCGTCAAAATTTTGAAGCCGCTCGTAGAAAAATTGTGACCTACTTTATAAACTTTAATGGTTGTAAGTTAACGATGTTTTAGAGCTTTGAAATTTCGTAGTAATTCAAGTGATTCATCTTGTGATAATCTTGGAAATTAATTAATAGGTTTAAAAATATAGCGTAACTGCATGAAGCTTTTTTTTTTCATTATATCTATTGCTCATTTTGCTCATTTTGCTCATTTTGTAAATTTTTTGTCATACACATGAAAATATTATACAGGTTGAGCTCTTTTGGACATAATTCTCTACACTGTATTCACTGGATTTGCTGTTAGCACGTCACCATATCATACGTCTTAAAACTTCAAATTTAGAAATTAGAAATTCAAAATCTACACAGTGCTGGACAAAAGTTTTGTGTAAATTGATAATTGATTTGACTTTTTTTTTCATTCTCTTTTGTGTTTTTTCATTGCAAGCAAAATAAATGAAGATATTACTCCCAAAGCATTTGTAATTGCAATTATTTTCTGGGAGAAATTGAGCATTATCTTACAGAATTGCAGCGGTGCCAATACTTTTGACCAGCACTGATATTCTTGATCTGAAATTAAAAGTGCATTTGTAACTTTTCTGATTGGTTCTAGTCTTTCTTATGCATTTTGGGATGTAAAATGAGGAAAATATGGTGTAAAGTCAGTTATTTTGGACATGTTTCACTATACTGAGACATATTAGCTATATTTTTAAGGGAAACTTTCTATTAAATGGCTCTAATTAACTTGCTCCAATGTAAAAAACTAGGATTTAAGATGTGTACATTTCGATATTTGACAGTAATTGGTACATTTTTGTCATACATCTAGTTCTTCTTTTACATTTTGTCTTGTAACATGAGAAAAATACGACACTATACACTTATTCAGATCATAATTCACTGCTCTGTATTGACTGGATCTGCTGTGACATGTCTGTGTTTTAGAGCCTCAAGGTTTTTTAGGAACATTTCTATTTTGTATTTCTTTCTTTTATCTAAAATGAATAAACTAGGATTCAATAGGTGTTAGTTGCTTGTCAATATATCCCTGTTCTGACAGTACGGCTTCTGCTGCTCGCTCATTTTGTACATTTATTTGTCATTCGCCTCGTCCTTCTTATACATTTTGGCCTGTAGCATGAGAATAATATTATATAGAGCGGTGAGCTTTTGTGGACATCACTGCTCTGTATTCACTCTGACGCGTTGTGCAGCTATAGCTATGTTTAAAGCGTCGAAATGTAGGAATTCAGGGTAAAAAATGTATAATACGCTGATATTCTTGATCTAAAATGAATATATTAGAACTGAATAGGTGTAAAATGAGGCAAAAATACATCGGCGTCGCTGTGTGTTCAATTTTTTTTACAAGTTGTCACTATATTATCCATATTTTGACAGTAACTGGCTGCTAACGCTTGCTCATTTTGTACATTTTTGTCATACACAGTCACATTTTGGCTTGTGACATGAGAAACTAGGCTATTTTTGGGATTATTTCACTATACTGTATTCACTGTGTTTTAGAACTTCAAAAAATGTTAGTCATTTGCGGGAAATTTCTTTCAAATTATAATCAGTTTAATCAAGTTGTTGCAAAAATACAGTTGGATATAAAAAGCATTGTATTTTGACAGGTTTTATTGCTTATTTTTGTCATACACCTAGTAGTTCTTTGACTTAAAGCTTGAGAAAAAAATTATATAGAGTAAGATATTTTGAGCATAAACCACAACACTGTTCACTGAATCTGCTGTGACATGCTCGTGTTTTAAAGCCTCGAAATTTTGTGGGAAAATGTGTATATTTTTTAGCTAAAATTAATAAACTAGGATTTAATAGGTTTTTTGTCCTAATTCCTCTTACAATTTAGCTTATAGCATGGGAAAATATTGTATAAAAGTAGATTATTTTGACAAATTTTGTAGAAATTTGCACGAAAATTGTAAAGAAATTCTTAATTTAAAAAAAAAAAAAAAAGATGAATATAATAGGTGACAGTAACAGGCTGCTAACACTTGCTCATTTTGTACATTTTGTCTAGTTCTTATAAATTTTGACTTGTAGCAAGATATATTGGGCTATAGAGTTGCCTATTTGGGACATAATTCACTATAGCCTACTGTATGTATAACTTTTCTTTTTTTTAATTAATTAATTACTTTATGTATGTATTTATTTATTTTTACCGTAGTAGTGCTAATAAGAGGTTTTTTTTTTTCTTTTAATAAACGTATAGTATGTATTTATTTTTACCGTAGTAGTGCTAATAAGAGGGTTTTTTTTTCTTTTAATAAACGTATATTCTTCATGTAACTTGTTTTATTTGTGACTTCTAGCTCATTTTAGATGCTACATATGCTACATTTTTGTAACACACAAACATACATTTCAGCTTGTAACATGGAAAAAAAAATATTGGGGGTGTTATGCTAACTGGAGGCACTGCTCGTTCTGAGGCTCTGTCAGACTAAGCTTTAATTTAACACAATCTGGTCCAAGCTAACACATAAAGTGACAGTCGCGAGCTAGTGTTAGCCTACAGTTTTTCAGTTAATCGCTCTCACTAGGCTGACCAAACGTTCCTGTTTACTCGGGATAGTCCCAGTTTTGAGCCATGTGTCCCAACAGATTTATCTAAAAACAGCGATTTGTCCCAGTTTTAGTCAAGAAATGTCCCTGGCGTCCCTATTTTTGACCAATCTGATCCCTGCCAACAGTAATATGAGGGATAAACTGACATTTGTTTAGGTAAAACATAGAAAAGCTGCTTTAAAATGACAAAAACAAAGAAAATGTGACTATACTGAGTCATATTAGTGCCAAGTGCATAACAGTTTTCCTCAGTCCCAGTTTCATTTCACAGTTTTATTATTACCAACCAACCCAAACCAGGAATGTGTCAGTTTTTATTTTGTAAATCCACTCACCCTGTGTTGAAAATTGAGTTTTGATCTTAAAACTTTATTCACTCTGTTTGCTAATGTATGCACGGTAACTGCTGAACATTCCACCATAGATGTACATGCAGAATACCCCCAGCCTGGTGTCACTGCAGAGTATCAGGAGGCTATTTTGAGCATAATTCACTGCACTGTATCCACTGGCTGTGCTGTGACATGCGAGCTGTGTTTTAGACCTTCGAAACTGCGTAGGAATTTCGGAAAGAGAAATTGTACAAGCTGTCCCAATTGTGTTGTCAAATGTGAATGTAGCGTTCCCGTCATGTTATGGTATCAGTGGCAGCGTCATTACAGCCTGCTGGGCTCATCGCGCTCTATTACATATTCATGATTCTCCGGCAAAGATGTTCCTTACACACAGGAAAATGTCAAAAAATGAAGCCGTATTTTGTTGACTAAAATAAACTTGGAAATGTGCTTAAAAGGTCAAGTGTGGAGGCACTTGGTTTAGTCTCAAGGTGTTTTGCGTCAGCTGTAATGTAGCGTTAGCATGTTAGGGACAAATGCATTTAATCACTTATACAGGACAGTGCAATAAACAATTATGACAAGCCTATAAGTTACAAAAATGCTGAATGCAGAAAAAGTAAAAAAATAACTATTAAGAGTATTATGTATTTAAAGTGTAAACACAAGTTAAGTTAAAGTAGTAGTAGTAGTAGTAGTAGTAGCAGTAGCAGTAGCAGTAGCAGTAGCAGTAGTAGTAGTAGTAGTAGCAGTAGCAGTAGCAGTAGCAGTAGCAGTAGTAGTAGTAGTAGCAGTAGCAGTAGTAGCAGTAGTAGCAGCAGTAGTAGCAGTAGTAGCAGTAGTAGTAGTAGCAGTAGTAGTAGTAGTAGTAGCAGTAGTAGTAGCAGTATATTTTCTTTGGTCATGTATTTAAACAAGTGCTTAATAGCCTGTTACAAGCAATTCATACAAAACAGTGACCAAAGGGGTTTAGGCTGAAGTGACTCACTTATAAGTTAAGTTAAAGCGCCTAGATATTTCCCGGATTATAAGGCGTGTAGGCGTTGTAGTGAATGTTAAAGTACTTTCTGATGTTTTTGTCTGTTTTTTTGAAGGAGTTGACTAAATGTCCCATACACTGTTTTTATAATACCGTATTTTTCGGGCTATAAAGTGCACTGGATTATAAGGCGCAGTATCAAATAATATGTCAGTTATGTCATTGTCCACACATAAGGAGCATCGGATTATAAGGCGCAATAAGAGAAACAAAACGTGTGTCGGATAAATCGAACTTTATTCAGGTCATTTACAATAACTCTCAGTTGTAGCTAACACAAAAATACAAGTTTAACAGTTGGTGATTTGGGCATCAAACATGCCCGGATCCTCTCAACATTGTTCAGTTTTAACACTAAAATACAAAAGCTGAAATCTGCATGGTGCATGTCTCTTAACAGGTGCATTTTGGGTCCTTGCACAGCACACGGCAGAACTACCGGTATGTTGCACAGTCGCCCTATATGTGGCCAACATATTACTCCTCCTGACTCGCCCACTAATACCTTATTAGACTAATGTGGACAACATCAAATCGGTTGGAGGTTAAACACAACCAAAGGTCACACATAAGGCCACTGGATTATAAGGCCACTGTTGATTTTTGAGAAAATGTCATGATTTTAGATGCACCTTATAGTCCAGACAATACGGTAGTTTAGTTCTTCTCTCAAACACTTGTCATGTCATGCGGTAAAACAGGATATGCTCCATTTTTAAACTCACTCGAATAATTTCAGTCCTGGAATCCCCAATCTCTACTTAAACGAAGGTAAAAATGTAGCTGTTAACGTGAAAACCAACACTTGGTGACATCACAAGGTGGAACGGAGCGTTGCAGGCAGACGCGTCATGCAGAGTTACTTAAACATGGTTGAATGAAACACAATAAAACACAACTCTGGGACTAAAAGCGTACATCATCCAATAATTTGCTGGCAATTTGACCCGTAAGTTATTTTAAACACATCACCTCGCATCTTAATCTACTAATTACACTTATAACACTTCCTGCTTATCGCGTTTAAGTATTTGTGATGAAAAAATAAATATCTCTTTCCCCGCTGGAGCCCGTGTAGGCGTTTATGCACAGCTTCCAGTCAAATCCAGGTCAGAGGAGAGACGGCAGCAGCAGCAGCAGCGGTGGTGGAGGTGGTGGTGGAGGGGCGTCCCATACAAGTGTAGAAGTGTGGGCGTAGGGCGAGCGAGGGAGGGGGCTGCACGCCACTGTCCGGACAAACGACGTGACCAAGAACAGATTTTTTTTTCTTTTTTTCCCCTTTTTTTCATATAACCATCTAGATAAGCCTCTTGGGAGCGACTGGGGGATTACGGCTCTTTACTGTAAGCACATCTGTCCACATCTGTCCCATTGTTTTTGCGGGTCGAATTTTTTTTCTTGAGTGTTGGAGGACTGGGGGGGAGTGTTATTGTACTGCAACTACTACTACAACCCCCAAAAACATACAACTATAGCATCACATAGGCCTACCTCCGCTCGCTCTGCACATCTGCTATTCATTTCCATCGCAAGGTTAGGATCTGTTACAAAAAAAAAAAAAAACT
>KN495904.1:4492-42868 GCA_000787155.1 Scartelaos histophorus
ATCATGGCATGGGAATGATTACATTCTCTTACAGCTGTGCAGTCTAATTAGCATCAAGCACTGAAACCAAAACTGATCTAGGGGAGGCGTGTGTGAGGATGTGTCTGAGTTTAGCATACAGCTGCATTGAACAGAAGCTCTCAATCACATGGGAAGATCACCAAAAGAGTGTAATCAAAATTAGATTTTTATTTTCATATTGACCAGCCCTGAGCGCACATACCGGTATTAATGAACCAACAGTCGAAATACAGACATTGCCTTCTGTCTTATAACTGTGCAACATTGCCTGTCCCAAAGCTGGTGCTGTGCAATGAATAGCAGCACAACAAGGAGCACCTTTGCAGCTTGCTGCTTTGTGTCACGTATTGTCCATGATTAACAGACTGTCTACAGGCCTCAGCTCTGCGCCTCTGCTGCTTCTGCCTCTCACTGTACTAACCCAGTTCTGTGTGTGGCTGCACCAGAAACCCTCTGTTCAACACGTGCATGAGCGAGCGCATGAGCGACCCCACCCCGTCCCCCACCCCGTCCACATCTGAGGTCACCGAGCTGGCCGACGCGCAGCGGGACGGGCGCGGGGCGGAGGGCGAGGATGAGCTGGAGGCTCTGGATGATCTCGACCAGGATATATTTTTGGATGACTCGTGCTTGGAGCTGGATGATGATGATGATGATGAAGAGAGAGGGGTGTGCCGAGGCTCCTGCGAAGGCCTGGACCCCTTTTACGACCGCGCGCCTTTGTTCAGTGTAGTGGGCAGGTTGGTGAGGTCTCGGAGCAGGCTGAGAGGAAACTAGCTCTTTCACACCGGGAAGAAATCTTTTCACAATCTTTTATCTAACATCAGATTGGTGATAATCGTTTCTTTGTTTCTTGTTTTTTTTTTTTCTTTGCTTTTGCTTATTAAATTTAGCAATGTTGTTGATGATTATCAATTATCATGTGGTTGTTAATAAACCCAAGTTGGCATCAAAATTTCTCATTGGCCTGGCCAGTCTGACCCATTCACTGTGAACTTGATGCTCTTGAAGAATTAAACTTGGGTGACTGGCCAGTCTACTATTTTTGAGTTGGTTTTTTTACATTGTTTCTTTACAATAAATGCATTTTATCATTTTGCTCTCAAGCCCACCACTTTATTTACATCAGCACTTGTTTCCTTAAAAGTCCAAGCAATGTTGATGCTCAGCATCTGCTTGTTTTTGTGTCACAAATGTTTAACTTGTAGAGGTAGAATTATATTTAATTTAAAACCTGATCACCAGCACTGACATGTCTTATTGATGACTATTCCTTCAAAATTGTTTAAATATAAAGTTGTGTTTTTGAAGAAAAAAAATCTCAAGTTGAAAGAGCTGGTTTCTACTGCAGCGGTCTCTTTTAGGCATGCCAGAGCACAAGCATTTTTTATTTTTAAAATGAATTTTGGCTTCAAGTCCACAAGTTCAGTGCCCATCACGAGGAGCACCTTGATTTTGATGTGGTTTTTGTCTGGAGCTTTTGGCAGTTTTTATTACGGCTGAAACATGTGATGATTTCTGTTTCATTTGCTTATGGTTCCTTTAAGTCCAGAAGTATTTAAAGTATTTTTGTTCACATTTTTTGTCCTGAGCATGCCTTATTTGCACCTCACCAATCTTGTCATATGCCTTGTTCCCTTTTTTACACTTTTCATTTGTAATTGTTTAGTGGCTTCTACAAAATGATTGGTCCTTGAATGGTCCATGAATGATGAAGATGAAGGAATGTTGATTATATGTGGCCTGATAAGAGTCTACAATTGAACTATTTCAATTTAAAAACTAAATTAATAATCCAACAAATACAGGAGCTGGTTTCTTTTCCATTTAGTTCAGTAGCTCCTAGCCTCATCAGACCTTATCAGTACAATGTACATTTTTTATTTGCATGTTACTATTGTCCTTATAATACAGTTGACTAAACGGTGAGGAAAGCCCCCATATTGTAACAATAGTAAAAGGTTTATCCATGGCCATCGCAAGAGCCGTTCCAGCTTCTGTTCAGTTGCTTTGCTGCTCTATGTTCTGTTGTCCAGTCAATTAATGATATTTTTTAATTCCACACTACGGAGTATTGATTTTGACAGCATTTTTTACTGTATTTCCTGTTTTGGTCTATGTTTTTGCAGGGCATTTGTGTATCTAAGTAACCTTCTGTACCCGGTTCCTTTGGTTCACCGTGTTGCCATTGTCAATGAGAGAGGAGAAGTCAAGGGCTTTCTGAGAGTGGCAGTTCAGGCCATATCAGGTAAGGATTTTAGGGCTTGTTCTAATAGGCATAATATCGGACTAAACATTATGACCATCTAAATAATACACAGCCTGTTGCAGCAGGCATCACCTTTCTATCGGAGCTGGAATAGTCATTTAGGTTACTGTAGTCCTATGTTCTCAAACGATTCACCTCAGAAAATATTTATAATATAATAAACTCCAGATCTAATATCTTGTAATATTAGATATATCTCTAAATTGTTGTCAACCCTGTTTTTCCTCATTAATATTACTTATTTAAGAATATGGTACAGCTGTTCGGCAGTGGTCATTTTGTTTTAGCCTTATTTTGAATATAAAGAACAGGTGATGTGTGACTTCTTGAGGGAGTGAGGTGAAGGTGCTCTGTGTTTCCCTCCAGCCGATGACGAGGCCCCAGACTATGGCTCTGGAGTGAGGCAGTCCGGCACCGCTAAAATTTCCTTTGAGGACCAGCAATACGAGAAGGTACATCACACAACTTTCACGTATCCATCCTTTCATGTATGCATCTTATTCCATTTAACTATAAATCAAACTACTTTTTTGGGCAGTTTAGTCATACAGTTGGTGGGACAGCTGCTAACCACAGGACTATGTATGGTTATGTATGCTATGTATGGATGATGGTTATTCTTTTCCCTTTAACAGTTCCAGTCTGAGTCATGTCCTATGGGGCTGTCCCGTAAGGGTGTGTCCCAGGAGGAGCTGCGTATCGTGGAGGGCGAGGGGCAGAGCACAGAGATGGGACCTTCAGCTGATGAAGTGAACAACAACACATGTGCGGGTAATTTTATTTTAGACGTGAGAGACAAGTCCAGTCTGTAAGTCTATTTTATGTTCACTAATGTACTTTAAAATGAAAAACCTAGCTAGAGATAAATATTCTGTAATATTCTGTATATTTATATATTTTTTTTATTTTTTGGACTGAAATAACAGTAATACAGCATATATGAGTACATGAGTTTACCTTACCCTGATGGACAACACAACTCAATCACATCCCAGAAAACAGTGATTTGCAAAGTTAAATTTATGTTTTTTTCTTCACAGCTGATGCAGATGACGACAATCCTATGAAGGCTGGATTGGAAGAGGCGAGTCTGGAGCATCTTCAGGTTGGAAATCTTTTCACCTTCAGAGTAACGGTGCTCCAAGCCTCCAGCATCTCTGCAGAGTATGCCGACATCTTCTGCCAATTCAAGTGAGTATTTCAGCACCAAGTTAGAAGTCATTAAATCTACATGTGCTGTGTTGATCTAATTGTACCGTTTTTTTCTACAGTTTCATCCACCGCCATGATGAAGCTTTTTCAACTGAACCACTAAAGAACACAGGTCGTGGTCCCCCTCTCGGCTTTTACCATGTCCAGAATGTAAGATTTGTTTAAAAAAAAACACAAACTTCACTCTTGTTTCCTTTGCTAAAATTGCTAATTTTCTGTAGATTGCTGTCGAAGTCACCAAATCATTTGTGGACTACATCAAAACTCAGCCAATTGTGTTTGAGGTGTTTGGACACTATCAGAAGCAGCCTTTCCTCCCACTCTGCAAAGATGTGATGAGGTACTGATACAACAAATTTGGTTCTATCCTCTAGCTATTAGGCCAATATTAATCATCACTGGGCTAGATATCAGACTAAATGTGATGTATGTACTGTATGTATGTAAATACATGCTAACGTAATGGATATGACAAAAACATACTATAATCTATTATACATTTATACATTTATAATAGATAATAACAGTAGAAAACCTCATAGAGTTAATATTAATAGTTAATTTAATTATTAGCTGAAACTACACTTGGTAGACATTTGTAGACCTATGTTTTCCTTAAGTTTTAGGGGAGTTGTATTTATGCAATGTATTCCTAATATTATTTCTATATTATCTTGTACACAGCCCACTCCGACCCTGCAGGAGACAGTTCCCTCGGGTCATGCCTCTTTCTAAACCGGGTATGTCACACCTTCACTCTGTCTAATCATTATTCATGTGTTTAAATGTATGTCTGTGCACTGCTGTCCTGCTTCAAGTCATGTTATGCAAGCTTCATGTTGTTGGGTGCAAGCAGCAGGCTCCGAGACCTCCCCGGACCGTGAGAAAACCCTGGACTTGATCCGATACCTGGTCCCAGATGCGTTGAACGGGGCCTTAGTGGACTCACTGTCTGGACACGCCCTTTCAGCTGCTGGTCTCGCTGCTTCTTTCATCATAGAAGCACAGGAACGGGCCCAGCTCCCTGCTCCGCCCATCTCTATCTGTTCAGTTATTAAAGCGCAGATGCCGGGTTGGTTTTCATAAACAGGTCACATCCAACAGGATCCTGGGGCTCACTGTCTTTTTTTATATCCAACTATGATATATCAAGTTCAGCATCAAAAGTCAAAAGTCAAAACTATGGAATAATTACTACCAGCATTAAGTCATCTGTCATTTACTACACATACTAGAAATGCAGTACTGTAGTAAATCTGTGGTATAAAAAGACAAATGATCCAGGATCCTGTGGGTGGAATGACTCTAGTGTGTGACTTTCGACTTGAGTGGTGGATTCCTTGCAATTCCTTCTTTGCATTCCTCTAAACTTGAATTACTGTATACAGCATTTTCAGCAATACATACTTTTTTACAATTACAAAGGACTATGGGTAACCTGTGGTATTTTATTATTCGTATTGTGTACGCCAATGTTTATTATGGGTGATATATTGCATTATTATATCTTAAATGTTTAGGGTCAGATCTATGGAGGTAAAAACTGTAGTACAATGCAACATATTTTGTATCTTGCTTCTAAAATCATAAGGAAAATTTGTCCCTAAAGTGAAGTTGTATTGCAGTTTTTTGGCTCACCTTGAAGCCTTACAGCATAGTTATGTTACTGCAGTCTAAACCACTCTCTGCTATGGAACATATTGTTATCATTACTACCAAAAATTACACAGTAGATCTGGCCCTAAGTTTGAAACACAGGAGTACCTCTTGAAAGATTCATACAGTGATTCCTCCTTTTATCACAAATTTGAACTTGGTGACATGATGGGTGCTCTCCTTCTACAGCCCTCTTTTCTTCCCTCCATCTCTCCTCTGTAGGCTAGACCAACCAGGTCTCTCACCCTGTTGTTGCCTTGAATATGTCACATTTTCAGCTTTGTCCTTGTTTCATTTCAGTCCCGGCCACAAAACTGTCCGCACTCACGCGGCCGCAGGCTGGACCCTGTCACAGCAAATACGACCTCATGGTTTTCTTTGAGATCTGTGAACTAGAGGCAAATGGAGAGTGAGTATCAAGTAAAAGACTAGGCCTATAGCCTATAGTTGAGTTGAGTAGAGTTGAATTACAAATGCCTTTTCATAAAAGGTTGGCCTAATGTGCATAATGTCTCTGTTTAGAGGTTTACATTTAATTTTATGAAAATATAGACAAATATATTACTTATAGACATCCTTTTTAGTGTCTTGATACTACCACTTAGGACAACTATCCTCACATTTTCAGCTCTTTTTGAATTTCAAAGAAAACCACGTCATTATTAAATCTGGTAATAGTTAATAGTTAAACAGTGTAATGTTAAAAAGTATGGAGTAAGACTTGATTTATATATTTTCAAAGCTTTTATGTGAGTATGGTTTTTTGTTGTTGTTTTTTTTTTTTTTTGTTCTGATTGATGTCTTTGTTCTGATTAATGTCTTCTCCATAGCTATATCCCTGCAGTGGTGGATCACAGAGGAGGGATGCCCTGCCATGGCACTTTCCTTCTTCACCAGGTATTGTCTGTCTCATGCTGGAAATAGACTTGTTACATTAAATATTCATTAAAAACATTGGTTACTCTTCTTACTTGTGTTTTTCACTTCTTTCAGGGCCTCCAGAGAAGAATCGCTGTCACTATAGTTCATGAATCTACAGGAGACATTGAATGGAGAGATATCAGAGAACTTGTAGTAGGTGAGCTAAGGTTTAAGCATTTTAGCAGTGTTGTTTTACTTGTTTATGGCTGCCTGTGTAATTTATAACCAAAAATACCAACTTTAGCCATAATGGGGTAGCTAGTCATTGCTCTTTGTGAGACATTACAATAGAGTGGAGTTGTAACAATACAAAAAAACTTTTTTGATAAGGAATAGATTTGATAGATTATAAAAACACTCAATACAATGACATTTGCAACATTATATTGTAGTACTTCTTTTATATTGCCTCTGCATTGCATCTGGCCTTAAATCTGCTTAAACCCTCAATTGTCCAGGTAGGTCCCATAGAGTCCATAGTCCATAGTCCATTGAGGAATATTACTCTATGTGGTCTTATTCATGTTCTGATACAGCTCAAGGTCATTATAAAGCTATTCTGGAAAGGTTCATTTCTATCCAGTGAAAGTGAATTTTATGAATTTATATCTGCTCAAATGAATGTTTCATTAGTAATTTTATTATTAACTAGTGCCTAATTTTTCCTACATTTGACTCTATAAAAGAGCATTTTCACAAACTGAGGTGAGATTTTTTCTATGGCAAAATACCGTCTTTGTTTTTCAGGACGTCTTCGCACAACCCCAGAATCTGACGAGACAATCATAGACCCCAATATTTTGTCCTTGAACATTTTGTCTGCAGGATATGTCCGACCATTGCCAGAAGACAGGTATGCAACTTTCATTGATTTCTTTTACAATAATACAGACCAATTTATGGCATATACATTTACTAACTAGACCTATATATTTTATTACAGTGCAATGTTCAGGGATTATATAGATGAAACTTTATTGTTGTTATGGTAGTTATTAGTATAACTAAACATAGAGTCCTGTAAAGTCATACAATTTGATCTGTCATAGTACTTCATGGACATTTAAAACTGACTTAAATTGCATTGTTTATTCACTCCACACAACTAACAGAGGTAAGTAACAGCACAGATATGTTGCTGCAAATCTGCAACAGTGGTGTTCAACCTCGTCCAACCACGCAGTTACACATGACATTAACACAGGGAAGGTGGCTGAAGTGCCAGTGGCTGGCCATATACAGGTAAAACCTGGTTTCAAACCAACAACCTTCAGGGAAATATTCTGATGTACTTTTATTTTGTTTACTTGGATCTTAGAATTGAGAAGACACAACTTGAATTTCAAAATATTTGTGAATTAATTTCTGGCTGAACGACCCTCCTAAATGTTCATGGCTTTGAATGTTGGCATTGTTATGTCTTAATTGCATCCTCATATTTCATTTCATAATAATACATGTATGTTTGCTGATTTAATCTCATTGCTGCTAACACCCCACTTTGCTCATTTAATAATCTATTTAAGATATAGTATACCTTAAGAGAATAGTATACCATAAATACTCCACTAATAATTGCTATATTTTTTATTTCAGGAGTCACTCAATTTAATTAAATGTTTAAATGCTTATTAACCATAATATGATATTATGTCAGGCAAGGCATAATATTGTTGATATTCATTCACATATTGCTATCACATTTAACTATATTTATGTATTTTACATCCCACCAAATGAACAATATATTTATGGCTCATGTACATATATTGCTATTCTGTTGTCAGCCAGTTGAGGGCAGTATTGTTTCAGGTACATGACTTGTTATTCCCAGGAAATAAACTATATTATTTAAGGCAATTTATGTACAATTAGTGCATTGTCTATGTTATTGCTAAATATTTAAAGTTTATTATTTTGAATGTATTGGACTAATTTATATGCATTTATCTGTAATCTTTGTTAAAACACCACACCAACCATGATTATATTCCTGTTTAGAAATTTGGTACCACTTTTCCCAGAAAAATGGAAGAATCCGATTGGCTAAATGCTCTGTTCCCTGCTTAGTAACCAGCTGTTTGACAAAAGTACTCAATTGCCAATTGTTTTGAAGCTTGCTGTTGTCCATGACATTTGCCCACACCTGCAATCCCCTAACCTTGAAAATATTAAAAGATCCTTATAATGGGTTACTAACTGAATGTTGTTTTTGCTTTTGCAGACAGTTTCTTGATTCGGACATGCCTAGGTATATTATTTTGCCTCCCTGGGCGCTTCAAATGCATACTAACTCCATCTTGTTACCATGCTGTATCCATTTCCCCCCGTCTTCTGCTCTTTTTGTACCATTCTGTTGTGTGTTTCGTGTGCCCCTCATCAGAAGTGAGAGCTGTGGTTTTGCATGTTTTTTGCTGCAGTCCGGCTGTTTGACTCTGTCTACTGTGTCTGTGTGACTTAAAGGTTATCAAGAGCATCTATGACAGATAAGGCCGTGCATGGCTGGCTTCATGTGCAGCTTTTGGTTGTGGAGGTGTCGTGGAGCCAGTCCCACAGTCTAGTACAAAAATTATATGTTTTAGCCCCTAAATACTAAGAAACACTGAAAACAAATCAAATAAGATTATTATGGGCATACCTCTGTATAATATATGACCACTAGGGGGAGATAAACATATATAACATGTTTTTGTAACAATTTGTAATGGAAATGGAATATTACTTTTAAAGAGTTGGACGAGACAATTTAGCATCTTTAACATTTTATTTGTATTCATAAATATGGCATTTGGTTGAGCTAATACACAGCTAGGTCTACATTATAACACTTTTATACAGATTTAAGACATATTTTAATGATATTACTTAACAACATTCACCGTTTACTTTTTATGTTCCACATGTTGTTGTAAGAAACAGTTTTCTATTAGCAGCCGCTGCTTATTAACAGAAACACTCGACTCAACAGCTTGCATCATTTACAGTACAGCCCTGGCACTAGTTTCAAATACTGCTATTAAAAACTAATCCAGGGTGCATTACCTCACCAGTAGCACCCTGTGTCAAATTGCTGCGATGTTGTGAATATTTTTAAGTCTTTTTTGTCCCACCGTGAAGTGTTGCCAAACTCCAGAAACAAATGTCCCGTTACATGTTGTGCCAGTGACATGACTTCAGTCCTGGCTCTGAGATTTAAGGAGGCAGTAAAACACAAAGTGGCAAATGTAGATGTAACTCTAGGGAATAGTTTCCTTTTTACAAATGTTTAATGCATCAGTTCATATTATAAAACCGCAGGTGTGCTCTTGATGGTTTGAAGTTAGATTTTTTTTTACTATTTTCAGTTTTTTGGTTAGGTTACTCACAGGTCATTTTAGCTGAATCCTTGTAACACAATATAAATATGGATCAGTCGAAGATAATACTACAGACTGTATATCTATGTTTTATTTATTCTTTGCCGTTAGTGATTGATGTTGTTTGGTTCATATGAAAATATTAAATGCAGATAGATTTTTTTATATATAATATATACAGAAGCCTCTCTCTCTCTCTCTCTCTCACTCTCTCTTACTTACCTTACCTAAAGTTACATATAATTGGTTGGTGCGTTTGGTGTCAGTAGTATATCGTATCGTATCAAAGGTGACCAAATGAGTTGAATTAAAGGGCTGAGTAAAACTTTCCGAACAGTGCATGACCACAACTCATTTCTTGACTCTTTTATTCTTTTACTGATTTCGTCTTCTACAGTATCGTCTTGGAGAGGGACCATAGGTATTTCACTGCCCCAGCTCTCTACCCTGCTGTTTCTTCATCCCATTTATTTCTGGTCATCTCTCTCCATCAAATCATTTGCATGCCAAACTATTACAATTTGGAAGAACTTTACAATGACGCACTAACAATCAAGAGTTTAATCCCAATACATGTGTGGAAAATGTTTTATCAGCGAGGGCATCTTGTGAAATTCTTGTGCTAAAGTAATACATAATTGACCAATACACAATGATGCATAACAGTTGCTGAAATAATATATGCTTTCTGAAGTGGTGCCTTGTTGTAAAAAGAAAATTATAGCCAAAACATCAACTTAAGACTGTACAGTTTTTTCCTTTTTCATCATTTAATCTACTTTATTTGACTAAGTTGCTTACTCAAATGTATGGCTGTGTTAAGCATGGGTTTTATCTGTGTTTTGAGTCTATATTCTGGATTACTAAATTGTATTGTTTTCACCCACCACAGGACGTTTTATCGCTTTGAAGCAGCGTGGGACAGCTCAATGCACAACTCACTGTTACTGAACCGAGTGACTCCAAATGGGGAGAAGATCTACATGACACTATCAGCCTATTTAGAGGTAAAGTTCTTCAACAAATGACTTACTGACTTAGTTATAGCTTTAGCAGTAGCACTGGTTTACTACTGATCCTACCAGTAATGATACTGAACACCACATACAAGGAACCCACTAAACCAAAAATGACTGGACTTAACATCACTGCGTAGTCCTTACCATACCTTCTATAAAAGCTGCCCATTATCCTGCTTTCGAGACAGAAGAAGACTTGAATAGCCTTTCAGTGGTCTTAATGTTGTCTGATAATATGTGATATGATTATGATTATCTATATATGTAAGTATATGTATGTCTTCTTGTCAATATTTCAGATGGAGAATTGCTCTCAGCCTGCAGTCATTACCAAAGACATCTGTATGGTCTTCTACTCCCGGGACACTAAGCTTTCGGCTTCACGCTCCATTCGTAACCTTTTTGGGACAGGCAGTCTCAGAGCAGCAGATGGGTGTGTTCAGAATATTGTATTATGTGTATGTTTTAATAGTTTTATGTAGTGGCATATATTTAAGAACTGTTGTATTCTTTCATAGGAACCGAATAACAGGAGTCTATGAAGCCAGTCTTTGTAACTTGGCAGACATAGGAAGCCCAGGTAATTTAAAAATTTTGCACATGTTCTGGCTTTTTATTTGATATTCTTAGTTTTATATTGTCACACAGGGAGTATGATCTTAAAATAAAAGCATCCAAAACCTACAAGAAAACTAACTGTAACCGTTGTAAGATGGTGTGGAATGTGTAATGCAACTTGAAATGTGTAAAGCTTGCTTGGATCTCAAGTCCTGTCCCTGTGCAGGTATGCAGAGGAGGCGAAGGCGGGTGTTGGACACCTCGGTGGCGTACGTCCGTGGAGAGGAGAACTTGGCTGGGTGGAGGCCACGCAGTGACAGCCTCATCCTGGAGCATCAGTGGGAGCTAGAGAAACTCAGCCTCCTACAAGATGTATGTGCACAGTTAGTCCAGTGAGGTTCATTTGGTCTTCCAATGTATGCTATTAGGTTCTTTTTCCAGACCAAGAGTTAGTTTTTTTATTCCTGACAGTTTTGACTGCTCAAAAGTGGTCTTCCTCAGAGTGGTCACGTGACCATGTGCAGGGTTATTTACTGAGATACTAGTAATGTCTGGTGATGTGCTTGAAAATTATGAAGAAATTTAATATTTTCTTCTGTGTATTTTAGCCTTGTAATGTGCAAGTCCTGTGCAAGTGTGTGCTTTTTTTTTTCTTAGATTAAACGCATGACCTTTTTTGTAAATGTAGGCAATCTATATATTTCTGCTCCTCAGGTGGAGAAGACAAAGCACTTACTTCTGTTGCGAGAGAAACTAGAGTCGAGTCTTGTGTCGGGACCAGACCCAGTTCAGTCCTGTTTGACTGAGGACCTGACAGAGACTCCTCAGACTTCCGAGGACCATGAGGCTGCACCCTGCTCTGAAATCATCACAGAGAGACAGAGGGAGCTTGCAGAGAGGGTCAGTAACCACCATTTTCACACTAGTAGAGACAACAATGGTGGCCTTGATTTTGATGTCAAACATAAAAGTAACTGTACTGTCAGTCTGCTCAAAATGTGCATTACATAAAATGTGTTGAATAAAGATAGTCTGCACCAACTTAGCTCTAAAACAGACACCTTCCATGTACTCTAAGGTTTTATTGACTGTAAATACATTTTATCTTAATAGTTAAATAGTTTTGGTATTAACAATTTTCTCTATCTCTTCAGTGTTTACGGCTGCTCATGCACTCCTTCAACAGAGAGTACAGCCATGTTTGTATCAGCGCCAGTGAGAGCAAGGTGTGGTTTGAAGATTGTATAATCTATTATATTTTCACACATTCATTTGTCATAGCACTAACTATTGTGTTGATGTTTGTGTGTTTCAGATCTCTGAGATGTCAGTTACAACTCTGAAAGACTCCCCTTCAGTGTCCACATTTAACACGATTGCTCCCTCCACAACTTGCCCTTCATTGGTGGAGGGCTGCTATGGACCCACTGATCTCAGGTTTCTCTTTCTTCTCTGTCTGCCTGTTAAATTTAAAGAATACAAGTAACAGGGATTTTGATAAATGACTTAACAAAACATTTTAACAGTTACATTTAACAGTATTTACCTTTTCTATAGTAAATGCAATTAAAAATGATTCCTCCTTGATCAAATCCAATCTGTCTTTACAAATAAATAAATTGTTTTTGCCAGACAAGAAAAATATTTTTGGGTATTTTTATTAGCCCAATAATTCATATTAATTCTAGTATAATTAGTTATTGTACAAATATATTACAGCGGGAGCATTTCCAGAGTTAAAAGTGTTTTGCCTGTTCCATATTTATTTACTTTCAAATTAATAAAAACATTTACATTGAGTTACATTACCATGTATCATGATCATGACATATTGTACATCAGCCCTATGTATATGGAAAAATGTTTTCAATAATCAAATAACAAATTTCTTCCCTTTCAGACCCCCCACACCTTGCTCTGGTGCAGTCAGTCCCAGTCCAGTCTCACATCCTGAGCCAGAGGAAAGGAAGCCCCACAGCGCCCCCTCTGACACAAAACCACGCAGCAGAAGATTTGTTCCTGACATCCAGGAGATCAGAGTCAGGTATGTCACCAATATAATACAATGATGACAAACTTTTCCTGTATCTTAACCATCTTTGTTCACTTGTTTGGGTTAAATGTGGTCAGAGAAAATAATTAAAAATGTGTGTGGAAGGGTAGAGTCTGGTATTGCCTGCACTCTGCAACATAAAGATACTTAAAGTCATTCATTTAAACTTATTGTATACTATTAATATGTCTAAAAGATCCCTTGTCTTCTTCTTTCAGTCCCATAGTATCAAAGAAGGGTTACTTGAACTTCCTGGAGCCTCACACAAACGGATGGATAAAGCGTTTTGTGGTGGTGCGGAGGCCTTATGTCTACATCTACAACTCAGACAGAGATGGGGTGGAGCGAGCCATCCTCAACCTTTCCTCTGCTCAGGTGGAGTACAGTGAGGACCAGCAAGCCATGCTCAAGGTACACCCAGTCCCACAATCCACTGTGCTATTTTTTAGACCAGACAAGAACTCACATCCTCCATGGAGATATTGTTTTTCCTAGAATATTCCACAGTATTGCAATGACATGTCTATCTGTTTAATTAAATAGGTTTAGTTTCGTAAACATGTAAGCGGGGTTACCTCTCAACAAACCTGACCTTAGCCCTATGGCTTCACATGCTTGTCTCCATAGAGAGCAATAAGCTTAATGTCAACAAAAGCAAGTCAATCAAATGTGCTAAAATAAATTTTGATTTCTCTCCATAGACTCCAAACACATTTGCCGTGTGCACAGAACATCGTGGGATCTTGCTTCAAGCCAACAGTGAAAAGGACATGCATGACTGGCTCTATGCGTTCAACCCTCTTCTCGCAGGAACTATCAGGTACTGCATTTGAGTACTGCAGTTGAGGCTAAACTTTTCAAAAAAGCAACACTGACACTGCTTTGTCTTTCAGGTCAAAACTGTCAAGAAGAAGAGTTGGACAGATGAGGATGTGAAACTGGAAAATCACAAAGACTTGATGTACATAAATCTGTGTCTTCTTTTTGTGCTGAGCTGCGTCCTCTTTATCACCAACCACCTTCTTCATCATCAACAAACAACTTTACTACCATCTTTTTACTTTGTCTGCTGTATCCTTGGCACACCTATCCGTATCCGCCTTTTGCTGCGCTGTGAGTCTCGCTGTCACTGTTCCGTACTGGAGGTTATTTATAAATGGACAAATGGAAAAAAGAAAATATGGAAGCAGTAGCATCTCAAAGTCAAAATTACTCATGTATGTTAATGTGCTGTAGTCGTAATTGTCAGTGAGCCTTTTACATTGACTCTTCAAATGCAGAGATAGTTAGCTTTTACTTACAGCTGCCATGTTATCAAGAAAATATGAAAATTCTACAGCTAAATAATCACCGGTTTGCATAACGCATACAGCTTAACAATAACTACAAGAAAAAATAATATTGAGGCTATCTCTGAAGCTATTTCTGAATATTTTCTATGGTCTGTGAATCTAATGTAATTTGCTTCATATTAAGAAAACAAAGTAAACAGTATTGGTATATCGCACTTGATGTCCATAAAGGTCAATCATCCAACATTATAAATCCAAGGGTTAAAAGAACAGAATGCCTTTGTTTAAGAGTAACTTACCCCTGTCCTCATAAATGAAAGACCTACAATATATGCTTTAGAAGTCCTATTTATTTAGAATGGTAAAATAAAAACCACTTAACACTCTTGATGTTAGATGACAAGTATAAAAAGCATGTTCAAAATGCAAGTCTCGCTCCTACCAAAGTTGCAGCAGTGGGCTAGGGATGAGTTGCTCTTAAAAAATTTGATATGTCATCTAAAACCCATATCAATCAAACTTTTCTCTTCCATGTTTTTGCAAATCACTTATCATAGTTCCCCTCTTCCACTCATTTTCCTTTGTTCAAAATGTGATATTTTTAGATTTTTAATAACAACTTTAGTATTTATTATTTCTGCTTGTATTTATTTTCAAAGACATCTATATTTCTATTGTAGAACACAGTGCAATTTCTGCACACTGCACTTTTTAATATGTTCTTGAGAATGGTACCACCTCTTCCCTACTTTTACTCCTACTATACAATTTAGCATCTATTGTTAATATTGGACAGTTTCTTTTGACTGAAAATTACTTGAAATACAAGTACTACTAATGTTAAAAGAGAAGAAAATAGTTGATAGTTGAAATTTGGAGTGCCCCAAATAATATAATTTACTTCGAACTGACAGAAAACTGATTTTATGAATGATACTATTTTAAAAGTAGTGCCTATCTTTTACTCATATTGTACATGTCAGAATATACAACCTTCGCTTTAAACTGCTCCCATTTGCTGCTACAGTGAAAATACTCTGCTAATGACACCATTTATTTCTATTTTCAACAACACAATCAGGTACACAGTTATGAATGTGTAATCACCATCTGTCATTTTTCCATTGATAAAGTTTATTCATATTCTACATCTACTAAATGTGAAAGACCAAATGGGCGAAAGGAAACATAATATGAATTGTTTTTGTGTTTTTTTTAGAATTAATTTGTACAATAAATTTATAAATGTCCCAAAAACTTAAGTGAAGTGATGGGCGAAGTTGTTGATTTTGAAGCAAGCCAAAGGTCAACCAGCCTTGAGAGCAATTTCAAAGTCAACATGTACAAAACTATTGTAATAAAAATTATTTCTTAATCTAATGCAAAGACCCATTTCAGTTGTTCTAGATAGATTCCGTATATTGACACTCTGTTTATGCTCCAGCCTCTCTGCCAGGTGGTTGTGGGTTAAATTCTGTTATTCATGAATGTTGAATTAGTAAATCTAAAAAACATCTTATGGATAAATGTGAGAATGAATGACTGTCAATATGTTTTAGCCCTATAATCCTTGACCCTGACTAATTAACCTTTGATTTTATGCATATTTTTTCTTTATTTTGTCTCTGTCACTTTTGAACAAACCTGTCAACAAGTCAAACACTGAATGTAAACTGTATTTTCTATCTTAAGTTTATTCATTTTTAAAGTTACACTGGTTCAAAATTGATTGTACTTTGTTATTAATATCAGGGAGTCATAAATAGCTCATAAATGGCCCACTTAGGCTTATCTTGTACAGATAAGATTGTAGAGGTTACTTACCAATCACACTTCACTCGTTTCAATATCTATACACCTGTAGTCACGTATCATACATTTTCTATGCTACCCCTCTCAAAGTTTTGTGCTTCCATGAGTAATCTTTTTGGCACTGTCAGATTGTAACATTTTGCTGTTTTTTGTTTATTTGAAATTATTTTGCATTGTATAGAAACATGATTGCTGTGACATGTGTATTATAAAGGGACCCATTTGCAGATAAGGTGAAAATGGGCTGTAGTTGTGTCTCTGAGTGTTGAGGTTTTGCGTCAGATGTTTGTGTACACTGGACACATTGTCATATAATAAATAAACATGAAATTTATTCAGCCATGGGAGATCGTACTTGAGCACACCCTCATTTTAAGGAAATTGTAGAAGATTATTTGTGTTTAGTTTAAGTTTGGGTAATAGACAGCTTATTGGATATAGACTGTCTAATTATAAACAACATAGGCTATAGTAAATGTAAAAGCATCACTCATCATTAGTCATAATAAACTGAGTGTATTGCACAGTACAGTGGATAGAAGCAAAAAGGTCTAATGTTTGATTCTTTATATTTACATTTTAAATGTAAACATGCATGTATTAATTAAATGGATGATAAATTGATTTAATACCATGCTGTGAAACATTGCAGGCAATGCAAATGCAGGTGGCTTAGCCCACACCAGAAAAGTCACATAGTACGAATTGTGTTGCCAGTTGCGTGAATGAATCAGCGCGAATCATGTTATATTAAGCATACCATACTTAATATTTATTGGTCTTTTTATAGAATCGTTTTTAAACCCTGTTTAGTCTGTAATGTGTATTACAGAAGAGTAATCTAAGCAAATTTGGAGAGCTTTCTGTACTACCTGGCAACACAGTTAGATCCCGGTCGCATCCTGTATATATCCCCGGAAGCATGGGGCTGTAAGCCTGTGATGCAACAGCAGCCAATGATTGACACAGAAAAACAGTAATAAAGTTTAAAGGATTGCAGCTACTGTCACCGTGCATCGCTTCTCACGGTCAGAAAGACCTTCATATACAAAAGCTAAGATCTAAACAGCTAACGAGTTTCGAGCACACCCGATAGCTAATGTCAGCTAATCATACACAACAAGACAGCTGTTTGCTAACCCTGTGTTTATAGCTGCTTCTGGGTGATTAACTGTCAGTGAATTAATAATCTTCTGATTATCTAATAAGTCATTACGGTCAGTGTTATTATCAACCAAACTAACCTCAAAACGAGTGGATTCACATCATGTTTTCAATCTTGACAGCTTTGATGAGCTATTCAATTCTTAGCGACTACGAGTTCTCATTTAATAAATAAATTAACCCTTATCCCCCTGTAAGTTTCTTTACGTTAGTAATTTTACAGACGGACTAACAATGAATCAGTCATTGAATGTTATGCTGTACAAATGTTACCTACTAACTACTGTTATATGTTAACAGCAGAGACCAACTTTCCAGAAAGCATGAGTCAAAATAGGTAACTCATTACCCATGATAAATGTAATACAGCATATTTTTCAAAAGTTAAAATTCTCATGTTGTTTGTGGTTTAGAATATACATGGACTACAATGCCACTACCCCACTGGACCCACAGGTGATCCAGGCCATCACTGAGGCTCTTCATAATGCCTGGGGAAACCCAAGCAGCACATATGCTGCAGGTGAGAGACATCTGCAGGAAACTCAAATATGGATTCAAGCAGACTTTTGAATTTATCTTTATCAGGTGTCAAAGCCAAAGCCATTATCAGTGAGTCCAGAGAAAATGTGGCCAGGATGGTTGGAGGAAAAGCAGAGGACATCATATTTACATCAGGTGGAACAGAGGTAACAAGCACAAATGATTAATACAGTTGCCAAATCATGGCTGTAGGAGCTTAACAGATAAAAACAGTACAGTATAATGTGCAGTTTATGTGATGTTACTTTTGTTTTATTTTTGATGTTTAGGCCAATAACATGGTCATCCATTCTGCAGTAGAGTACTTCAAGAGGAACTGTGATGCTGCTGAACAAAATTCAGACCATTGCAATGGATGCCGAGGCCTCCCACACATTGTCACCTCAAATGTTGAGCATGACTCAGTGAAACTAGTCCTGGAACATCTGCAGAGGGAGGGCAAGGCAGGTTTGTACTGAAATTTAGTTTCTTTCATGAATAATGTATTAGCCTTATACAGTGCTTTACAGTTTTGTGTGTTATTAATCACATTGCTTTGAAGGATTTTAATTATTTAGATTTTTTATTTTGATTTCAGTTGGGATGGGATGAGGTGTCTCAAGATTGAATTGCCACAAGAATGTATGCACAAATAAAAAACAATCTCTTAGTGTAAATTCATAAAGAAGGAGCAAGAAACACTTTTCCTCTGTGTCCCTGTGCACCTTGGGCATTAGAGCAGCAACAGTAGGAGAGAGAGGGGAGAGGGGGAGGAGCTGAAGCGAGAGAATGGAGCCGCAGATACAGTTTTGTATAATTATTTGAACAATAAAAAATAAGTGTAATAGACATATTGTGTATTAAATATATTGCATTAATCAGTAGTGATGCATGTGTGGGATTATACTGCAGAACTGGTGTTTTAAACATAAACATTTAATGCATTTAGGCAATTAAATTCAAAACATCATGTGACCAACTGTGAATTGATTATTGAAAAATATTTCAAAATCTCATCTTGTCTTGATCTCATGGACCTTATACCGTGTCTTGTTTTCTGAAAATTCTGTCTTGTCCCACCCCTTGATTTTAGTCATTTGGACCACCTTAAATGTCGGGGGTTGTCCTGTTTTGCACCCTGTATACTAGTAATTCAAATCAGAATCATGTTTATAGTCCACTGATTAGCATTTAGACCACTACAGTAAGGCATTCCTTAAATACTGAAATAGGTTTATGTAATCTATTGTCATGGTGTTGTTTTTTTTTCCATAGATGTTACCTTTGTTCCGGTGTCTAAGGTAACAGGGCGTGTGGAGGTGGCAAATGTCCTTAGCGCACTGCGTCCCAACACCTGTCTGGTTTCCATTATGTTGGCCAACAATGAGACGGGGGTCATCATGGTGAGAGGAGATAATGACTTGTAAAGCTCTTTTATGTTCACGCTCAGTCAGTTCCTCTCTCAACTGAAACCTTAGTGCGCATCATGTGTTGGATTTTTCCTAAACATGTCCCTGGGGCTCTAGATGTTATACTGAATATTTTCTGTTCTGTGATTTTATAGAGGAGTCTCACAAAGTTGATATTTTAAGGCATTCTTAGGCCAAGGTTGAAGAAGATTTGTTCATCTGCACAAGATGTTTTAGTTCCACTTAAGTCACTTCTTTATGGCAGTCTTGTTTTAGAAAACTTAAATGAAAGTCTAATCCAATTGTTGATGGTATAAGTTGGTCTAATCACAATAAATACAATTACACTAATGCAAAGTCTGCCATTGCGATTACAGTATTTTTATTTTTATCTTATCCTTCTGAGTGTAATGTCAGTAGTACTATTGACTGCTACAAATATTAAGCACCCAATGGTTATAAAATAACTTTTTTTTCCTTCTTATGGCAATTCCAGTTTTAGAAGTTTATCAGTTTTGAGGATGTTTAAAGGCCACTAGGTCACTTTTCTGACTTATTTCAATGGAGATGTTATTGCTTTGCTAGAATATTCAGATCTGTGGACAGGTGAGCGTGCTAACAGTAAGTATGTATGTTTTGGAGTAATAAAACAACTGTAACGAAATAAATGCCTGATGGATAAATAATGTCATACTGAGGAATATTACAGGGGAAGCAGTAACATCTCCATGGAGACTGGCAGCTGGCAGACCCCCCCTCCCATCAGAATAGTTACTCAGTATTTAATATTAACTACATTACCCCATTGCCATTTGGTATTTATAACAGTTTGTTTTCTTGACAGCCCATCAAAGAAATCTTTTGGACAATCAAATCTAAGATTAACCAGGCTCCACAGCGGCGAATCTTGCTGCACACAGACGCTGCTCAGGCTTTGGGCAAAATCAAAGTGGAAGCACAATCACTTGGAGTCGACTATCTCACTGTCGTCGGGCACAAGGTTAACAGTTTGTTTTGTAAAACACATAAATTATAATACTGTATTTAAAATGCATATTATGACAAATCAATCAATCATAATATCAATATTAATACATTACATAGTCTTGATTAATTTTGCTAACAGTTTTACATATTGATATTGATGAAATCTTAAATATATATCTATATATAAATTTTTGGATTATAAATTACTGTTAGATGATATGCATTTTTCTTAAAATGTGTATGTATAATGTATACTCTTGTAGACTTTAAATATTTGGTTGAATTTGCAGTTTTATGCTCCTCGTATCGGAGCCCTATATGTGAATACTGAAGATAAAGCGCCTTTATATCCAATGCTCTTTGGAGGAGGGCAAGAGAGAAACTTCAGACCTGGGTAAAAAAATGTGCTTTTACATAAAATGTCTTTATTATCATGTTCTAAAGTATAAAATCTAAATATGCTGACTTACTTTTGCAGGACAGAAAACACGCCAATGATTGCAGGATTAGGAAAGGTAAATGTTTTAAAATATCAAGTAATACTTGCATCAGTCAACCATTCATTAAATTGGTCTCTTGTCACACTTGCTCATTTGAGGTCAGTTGGCAGTTAAAATACACTACTGTTTTTTTCTATATAATCTTAAAGATTGCAGAAAGATTTTATTGAATGCAACAGTTGGTTTAAAATAAATAAAAGATTTACAACTTCCATCCATATTTCACTACGATTAAAAACTTTATCCTGTCTGTGGGGGTAGAGTGGTATAATAACACAGTTGTCATAGCAGTTAGCAATTCAGAAATATTATATATTTTTATTGATAAAGTCTAGTTAAAAGGGAACCAATAATCAGAAAGCTGAAACCCATCTGAGCCATCTCATGTAAATGGAAAATGCATTAGATATTGTTCCCTGAGTGTAGTTGAACATTGAAATCTAACACTAACATAATACTTTCACAACTTGTAGCAATCACAATAATTAATTTACCTTGTTTTTGTGAGGCTGCACATCTAGTGACATCTAATTTGACAGAGTATGAGAGTCATATGCGAACTGTCAAACTTTACCTGGAGGATCAACTCAAGGTATTTAGCCTATGTTGTCAAATATCTTTTTTGGCTGATGTTCTGTTTTGTGCTTTGGCTATAACTGTTTAACAATTGCACAAAAATGTCTATGTATTCTATTGTAGTTATGTGTAAATAACAAATGGTCTTTTACTCTACAGCTTGCATTCGGGGAAAGGCTTCATTTCAACAACCACTTTGAGGACTCTGAGG
This sequence comes from Scartelaos histophorus, assembly GCA_000787155.1. NCBI lineage: Eukaryota > Metazoa > Chordata > Actinopteri > Gobiiformes > Gobiidae > Scartelaos > Scartelaos histophorus. The sequence continues at coordinate 26,031 of KN495904.1, forward strand.
TCCTTCCCAACACATGTAACTTGTCCATCCTGGGTCCACAGTTACAAGGTATTCCCTCTGTCTCCTGCCTGTTCTGCCCCTCTGACCTGCACTTGTAAACATCATAAACTTTTAAATCATTCATTCCCCTCCACCTGAAGAGAAGGAGGGGTCTGTGGTGACATGTGCACTACTGTTCCCAAAACATAGTACCAGTTATATTATGAACATAACAGTATAAAATTAATGATTATTCTGAAATAGTAAACATTTTATTGACTTCAGAAATTGTGTCATGACTTCTCATCTATTTTGGCAAAAAAAGTAGTAATGTTAGACTGAACCAGACTATATCAAATTGATATGTTGAGCAAATTACATTAATACAACAATTTTTCTGCTAAATAAATGTGTAGCATGATATCTACGGAATGGTACCTCATGTTAAGAGTTAATAAAATATTTTTGTCAGAAAATATACTCTTTCTGCTCTGCAGCAAAAGTTACGAAAGTGGGGACTTGAACTGATCAGTTAGCTGAACAAGACGGATTCTTGTGAGATAGAAAGTCCAAACTTCAAAACAATGCAGCACAAGGTTAGAAATGTGTGCAAGATCAGTACTAATACACACTAAATCAAAGGATAAATAGTTGTTTTCAATCCTGTGTTGTCAAAACTTTTTTTAATGACCAAAGTTGAGTGTTAGTTTAGTTAGTTTAGTTCACAAAGTTACAACATTTTAAAGTTAGTCTTGTCTATATCCCTCCTACTTAGGCTGGAAAGTACTGTCCAGGTGTGAACGTTTGTTGGCCAGTGTTGGTGCGGCTTGTCACTCAGACAGAGGAGACAGGTAAAGTGTATTTTGTTTGACACTTAATGATAAGAGAAAGTTTATTATTTATTTATTTTTCCTGTATTCAGGCCATCCCATATCCTCCTGAACTGTGGTGTTCCAGAGAAGGTTGCAGTGAATGCGTTGAGGATAAGCGTGGGACGAGGAACAACCAAAGAAGACGTGGATACCGTGGTGGAGGATCTGAGGAAAGTGGTGGAACTCTTAGAACAAATGGACTAAAAATGTGAAAGTGGAGGGTCATAACAATTTGACTCATCTGTATTACTGACAAAACTGAGGAATTCATAATATGAAAATGGATAAGATAAATAATGCAAATTTTGGACCAGAACACCATAGTACCTTATCATTCCTTATCATTATGTTTTATGATCATGTAAATTCATAAATTATTTCTCATGAATAATAAAAGACCATGACTTTGGAGTGACCTGGAGGCTTTCATGAGGTTGTTTTTCCATTGGGTCATGTTTGTAATCAGCTAAATGCATTATGAAACCAGATCCAGACACACACTTTCCCTGATGAGCTGCAGACACTGGACTTCTCAAATATAAACCAGATGAGTGGTCACTCATGGTAGGGTACCATTTAGTAACATTACTAAAACTTTTGTCTCCTTGTAGCACAGTGTGCCTCAACTCTCTCAGTGCTTAAGTTTCCCAGTTCCAGTGAAGCATGCACAGTGCTAGCAGATGGTTAGTGCCTCAAAGAGTCAGCACACGTGTTTCATTACCTTCATTCTCTATGGGCTTCCATTATTCGCTCCTCAACATCTATGGAAAACAATAAGTGTATTTCAAATGTACGTATATTGTTGTGGTTCATTTTTATTACTGTTATTAAGAGACTACCATGAGGGAGTATTTCATGGTATTGCATGGGATCCTTAGTTTTTGCTATATGTTTTGTAAATATAATTATGGAAAAAAATAAATAGGTTGACACACATTTTTATAGCTGTAGTTGACTTTATAAGCCAAATAAAAATGACATCTTCAAGAAACTTCCACCAAACATTTTTAAACAATATGCGTGGCAAAAATAAGAAAACTCAAATTGCAAATATATTCTTGTTATTAAAGCTAGTTAAGGTTCTTTTGACCCATGCCACTAATCAGTGATCTTTTCCAGATCTTTAGCTAGCAAAACATTTTTTCACCAACCATATGAAGTGCCCCAGACGAGCAACATATGGTACCCGAGTAGACCTGAAGTACTTCTCCTATCTCACTACCTTCACCCCCTCCTCTCAGCTCAGCAGGCCTGCCATCTGCCTCCCTCTCTGGTGTCGCTTTCCCTTTGGCCCTGGGTGAGTTTTTTATTATTGTATGAGATGCTCACGTCTTTGAAGCTTTCATGGAGCTTGTTTTAATGTGTGCCATAGTTTGTTTGTAGTCTCCAGTTATGGTCCTACATAGAGCTATCCAGGCTGCCCGAACTGGGGAACTTTCAACTTTGAAGGAACTTGCATTGTCTGGACATCTTTCCACTGCAGTAGTAGATGCACAAGGCGCTGGGCCGGTCCACCATGCTGCGAGATGTGGACAGCTTGAGTGTGTTCAGTATCTTGTCAAGGAATTTGGTCTTCAAGGAGACGCCCGAGCTTTGAATCTTGCCACACCAGCTCATGATGCAGCTGCAACCGGACATGCAAGAGAGCTACAGTGGCTAATAGAACAAGCAGGATGTAAGATAGAGGTAAGGAGGGTACATTTTCAGCTCGACTGCTCCAGGAAAAAGTTGCCTGCTACAAGACCTTAATTTCTTTATCCTTTGAGATTCAGTTTTGGCTCTGGCTTTAGAAGGGTCATTTGAAGAGATGCCTAGTAGTAGAAGGCACTACACCCATCATTTTACGATGGATGGATGGATGTATGTATGACTAGGTCTGTACATTGCATAGGATTGCCCATTGGCGACAAGTGTAATTCTGTGTAATTATGTTCAGATGTGAAATGGGTTGTCGTTTCTCACCTCATTTTAGTTTAAGCCTTCAGTTTCACCATTTTTCTTAGATTGATATGCTTTAAATGAAAAGTGCATATCATATTGAACTATTACGTATTGAGCAATTTCAAATAATAATTTATAATACAAAATAATAGATTGTGATTTAGCCTCTTGCCTTTGTCCTTTCTGATATTTCTTCTTTATTCATCATATAAACCTTTTTTTACTGCCATGTTAAATTAAAACTACTGTGTGAAGTGAGTTGTAAATGCAATATCACTTCAGTTTGGATGTTGACAACCAGTGTCGTAAATGCGCAAACTCTAACGCTAACGTGGCTTCATCCCATCTGTAGTTTTTTCCAATCTGTAGTAGACACAGATGTGCTCATTTTGAATCTTTATGCAGACTTAATTACTTATAGTACTTTCCAAAGTGATGTTTTTTGATGTTTGCATTTACTAAGTTACATTTACATGAGAAATTGCACTTTTCAGAGTACTTTTCTAGCAACATAACTTTACTTCTACTTCAGGAATGTTTTTATTGAAGTTACAGTACTGTTACTAAGTTAAAGTTAAGGTTACTCTTCCCACTGTGAGTAAGACTACAAGTGACAAAAGCTTTATGTTGAAAATTATGTGTAATATGTATAACAATATTGTATTTGAACATATGTGTTTCTTCCATTGCTCCTTCAGATTGGATTTAGTTTGGCAAATTGATTTTGTCTATCCTTTGGAAATACCAGATTTTTTTTCATTATTCGGTACTCTTACTTGAGTACTAAGTAATCTTGAGTAAAAGTAAAAATTTTGGCAACTACCCACCTCTGCATTTTTTATTTGAACCCCTTATATCTTACCCCTTATATCACATAGGACAGAGATGCAGCAGGTGCATCTGCCCTGCACCTGTCTGCTCGGTTTGGGCGTGTGGATGTCACCCAGTGGCTCCTGTCGGCAGGTGCAGCAGCTGAGGCCGAGACCCACTGTGGGGCATTACCTGCTCACTACGCTGCAGCCAATGGAGACCTGACCTGTTTAAAACTACTTATTCAGAAGTCACCCAGGTTAGTGTTAATCACTATTTCACACAACATGTTTTGAGTGGAGGAATAGAAAAGCAACAAGAGAAAAAATGCATCATTATTTATTAAACATTGTCAAATACTGTGCAAAACAACTATACCCATCTTTACATTGCCATTTTCTTAATTTTTCATCTTAGTTCAGGCAAATACAGAACTTAATCCAGTCCAAAATTCAGTGCATGGTAATGAAAGTAAACTACTGTAAGTGTGCTTATGTGAAGCATTTAAAATACAGTTCCAAACTAACTACAGCACCAACACCATACTATATAATACTTCTTCTTATGTTCTTGTTGGGTATTTTTAAACATTTTTCATATTTGAATTCATTTATATTTAATTCACCAATCCTATGGAAGAATTCTTAAACTCATTGTTCTGGATTGTGTCTACTGCCACAATTCACGTAACGCTTGGCTAGCAATGATGTCAGGGCAAGGGTCCAGCTTTGAATGGTTGTAAAGTCACATTTAATTGCACTTTTAGCTTAGATCATACGAATGACAAGTGAAATGTAAAACCCTCACCAGGCTGTTTAAATGTATTTTATAATTGAACACGATGCTTTAGATGTGCAGGGTAAAGTTGATGTTGGGTCATGAATTTGCTTGTTACTTCAGAGTTTGGCACATGTTTAGGTCAGTGAATCACATGTGACCATCTGTCCAAACTGTAAATAATGTATAGACACAAGCCAGGTTGATCACATGGCAGCCTTTTTAGTCTACTACTGTACTACGTCAGACACTGTGTCAAGTTTACCACATCAACAGAGCATTTGAGGAAAGTCATACAAAAAAGACAGTGACTCCTTACAAACAAGCATAAAATATTATGCTTATACTTATTATCTACCAGTCATATTATAATGGCAGATGGTTGTTTTTGTGTCCCATATACATTTTACAAGTTGTTATGTTAGTTACATATGCTTATAGATTGCATTATTTGGAGTAGAATGTTACTTGAGGGTGAGACTCTTTAAAATGTTATGATTATAAAATGAAAGAAACATTTTAAAAACTATTAACAATGTGTGAGAATGTGGAAGAACCATACTGTACAACTGGAGCTGTGTGATACGGCAAAAAAAAAAGTTTTTTCATCAATCACAATTCACTTTTATTTCATTTGCTTAATTTTCATTACCTAAACTTTTTTCCCCAGGACAGTGAATTGTCAGACGGGGCTGGGTGCCACTCCCCTGTACTTGGCCTGTCAGGAGGGACATCAGCCTGTGGCTCAGTTCCTGGTGGAGGAGTGTAGAGCGGACGTGAACCTCAGGGCCTATGATGGAATGAGCTGCCTGCATGCTGCTGCTCACCTGGGGCACCATGACATTGTGTTGTGGCTGGTTAGTAGGGCCTCTTGTGGTGGTTTCCACATTTTAGATTGTGATGGTTATGATGGCCAGCTCTCAGATGGGAGCATGGGAACAGGGGCACTGTTAATGATGTGGTATTTTTGTAAAGACTGAGAAATCCACAAATTTTGTGGTCCAGGCACACTGCAAATTTAGTAAGTTAACAGTAATAATGTCATGCATTTGTATATAGTAGTTTTCAATTTACTAAAGGCATTTCACACTGCATTATTCTTTTGTAGCCATATTTTCTTCATGCCCACATCTCACTTAAACACTATAGGCCTATATAGGATGTGATGTCATCTGAAACCCACCACAACCTCCTGTTTCATGATTGTCTCTAGGTGACCTGCACCAATGTGGACCTCTGTGCTCAGGACAGAGAAGGTGCCACTGCACTACATTTTGCTGCCAGCAGGGGGCACTATTGTATCTTGGAGAGGCTGTTACACATGGGCTCAAAGGTCATGAAAGATTACTGGGGAGGGACTCCACTGCATGATGCAGCAGAGAATGGAGAGCTTGAGGTAAACATTGTACTACTTTAAACCAATACAAAAAAGGATCTGGAAAGCAAAAACATTTTTGTTGTTTGGTAACATTTCTTGGGAATCCAGACCATGCAATAAGAAAAATCTATTGCTGTGTTGTCAGTTGTTTATGAATATAATGTAAGTATGCCTGAATAAAATATTCATGGGAAAAGTCATCCTTTGATGATTTTTATGACCAGATTGCATGTATACAATGGATCAAATGCAAAGGACAAAACAAAAACACAAAATATGCTTTTCCTTTCTAAAAAGATGCAGAAACATGTACTCTTCTTTCTCTGACAGTGCTGTAAAATGCTGCTGGCCCATAGAGCAGAGCCCACAGAGAAGGATGTAGATGGCTTCACGGCTGCAGACCTAGCAGAGTACAACGGGCACAGCAAATGTGCCAGATATCTGCGTTCCATGGAGAGAAATGTAAGTGTCTGCACTGGTGCACTGCTTTTTACTCAAGTCAGGTCAATTTTCACTTTAGCAACACATTTGTGAATCTTTGATGGGTTGGCTTGGTGTGTTTTATTGTAGAAAGACTCTTGACCACAAAACTATTCAAAATATGTTCTTGTCAACCTCTTTACCACTCTGTACAATGTGTTTGATAACTAGATGTTAATTCATTTCCTAATGAAATCCCTTTATTTCTTCTTAATCATATCTGTGCATGTTGACATGATCCTGTGTTTAGTAGTCCATTACAGCTGATGAGGCCGGATGATTCTTCTCAGTTTCATTTGAGGGCTCTCAGCAATTGACTCTTTTGTTCTTTAAGCACGACATGTCTTAATGTGATCAATGAATATTTCAGTGTTATCCCTGTTTGTGCTGTTTCAGGGTCACAACAGGACACAAGGAAGACAAATAATCTGCTTTAGTTGATGATAATGAGCGTATGAAGTTTCTAACGGAGATTGGTCATTTGTCATCAAGAGTAATCATTCTGGGATAGCATTTAGAATTCAATTTACTTGAGGATTGTCAAACTATTGGGCACCCATATGACAAAATTTGATAGGAACGCTATGTTGGCAGTGGTAAATTTGCAATAATGAATGAGTCACTTTTGGAGTTTTTTATTCTTTAAATGAAATTGCAGACAATGCTTTATCATTAAACTAATCAAATTAAATATTAGTGACCCTGGCACGGGTGTGATTTTAAGTGTTTGAGTATTGATGATGAGATTTAGCCCTAACTATCATGAAGCCCTGTATCTATAACATTTACTGTTTAAATGATGTGAAATTGATAAAACAGCAAAAACACAATGTGTTCTAACTAATGTGCATATGTTGTAGCCTACATAGCAGCCTAAATCACTCAAGTAATAAACATACCAAAAACTTAACTTAAGATTTCACTTTAGTTTGTGATATTATTTTACCCTCTGCATAATTAGATAACTAAAATACTAATTCACAGTGCACAAACTTAGAGATTTTGAATCGATGTGAAACAATGGTTGAATCATTCAAAACATTTGTAGCTTAATGTATGTAGGAGGTTTTTCCATTTAGCCCAAATCCACTAATGTCAATTTGAGATGTTGGTAAAAGGTTCAGGTTACACTGTTTTCTAATCTATATTATATAACAACATATCTGGTGTTTTATTTCATTCACACATGTTTAACACATAAATCCTGCATAATGTATCCTGTGTACTTCACTCAAACTAAAAACACCGGGTTTCACTTTGTGATGTCATGTGGTAATACAGGAAGTGCTCCACTGTGTTTTTAAACTACACTTCATTAAAATAATTTGGATAATTTCAGCCCTAGAATTGCCCATCTTTACCAAACAAAAAGTAAAAAGTAGTTGTTAACTTAAAATGCTCTGTTCCACCTTTTGTTTTTGAGCTTTGAAAATGTAGACAGAGACTGCATCTCTAAACTCAAATCAAAGGATTACTCAAACATGTGTAATTGAAACAAAAAACTACTCTGGATATGTTTTTGTTTTTTTTATTAAGTTTGATGAGGTATCATTCTAACATGGCTTAGAGCTCACAAGAGTCAATTTTGCATAATATATGAATAAATGTACTACTGAGACTTTTTTGTTCCTTTCAAGGGACCAACTTGTGAATGGAAAAGTCTATTGGGGACACTCTGTCAGCAGACCTGTTGATGTATTCCCATATCACACTTCAGTCATCACCTATGGCAGCCTAGACCAATAGACATTAATATTCACTAAACTAATGAAAGGTGTCTGCCAGAAGCAAAGCATGAATAAGTTACAGAGGGATGTGCATTCAAAAGATATAATGATCGGAAGCTGCAAATATAATCAACCTTCGACAATGAGAGCTAATCAGTCACAGTTGCGAGTGCCCGCCAAAGCTACGGCCCTATCGGTTACCCCTCTCAGGTGGAAGTCCCGCGCCTGAGTCCGTTATGGGATCCACAAGCTTATGTTTCACAGTTTTCACCGTTTCGATACCTGGAACTGGCAACTCAATACATGGGGGATTTGGAGAGCAGGATGTCAGTGCCTTCACTTTGATTGTATGTCATGTTTTTTTCCAGTGAGAACTGGAAGTGCCATGATTGCAACTCATCGTAGACATCGTAGACAGGTATTGCAGCAGAGGGCAAGAAAACATGTTATGTAATAAGTAGTAAGGTTCACTGTGGTGTGGTAATAAGGTAACACTTTAGAAATCAAGACTCTAGCTTCCTTTTCCACTTGTTCTTTTAACCATGCCAAGTTGTCATTTAAGCTCCTATTGATGACTTTTTTGGACAGTCTTTTCCAGTGCATAATGTTACTGCATAATGTTACCGCATACTCATGATATATGCACATATGCAGTTGTTGATAGAAGTAAGTTTGTTAGACATTACATTATCAGTGTTGTTTTTGTGCTAAGTTTAGTCCTGGTTTCCTCATAGCCAATGTTTTCCAGTTTTCGAAGTGAATGTCTTGCTGAATGTCTTGTGCCAGTGTTTAGTAGAACACATTGAAATTGAAAGTTGAGTCTCTGCTAATGGCACTGCATACTAGTGTTGTGCTCATGGGTAAGATGCTTTGTCTTCTTCTGTGAAAATAAATGGTCAAAAACTATAGAAGAAGATGACTATAGAAGCTTACCTTCACTGAAAATAATTTTCACACACAGCTTAATTCCCAAAGAAAATACTCATTTCAATGCTTTAATGTTTCAATGTTTCCAATTGTTTTAACACCAGCTAATCTTTTTGCGCCTTGTTTTTTCAACACCATTTTCTTTACATTTGTTTGACACAACCTCACAGTATGCTCTTGATCACAAGTTTCCAGTGTCAGTTTGACTCATCTCCGGACATTGACCTAAAAGCTTTGTGCGCTACTCTGACCCAAGTTTGTGTTTTTTGGCTTGTTTCCAAATCTCTCGATCTCTCACAAACAGGTCACTGGCTCACGCGCTCTTTGTGTATCTTGTATTTCCGAAAACAGCTGCAAACAAATCCACTGCATCCTGGTGTTCGATGTGCTTTTTGCTTTGGGCAGAGACAGGAGAAGACACTGTGCTATTTTTAGAAACACATGCATCAGTGTGTTACTGGGACAGATGAACCATCCTATTTCCTCTTTATGACGCAAAACGTTTTACTACTTAGTGTTTTGCAAGTAAACTAGAAAACATTTTATTTAAAGAATCACTTTTAGATTACAAGGCTTCAACATTTTAATCCATGTAAGACAACTTAACAAGTCAACACATTTAATAATTAAAGACTGTCATTCGGTTTTCTTGATAACATCCTTAGAGTTAGTCTATAGGTTTAGTCTTTCCAATCAACCATAAATATTGTTATTGTAGATGTTTGTCCAATCTCATTTGTGTTACTCACAACAATGCTTCCAAAAATGTGGAAAAGTGCCCAAATGTTAGCCAATTATCCAATTGCACATACATGCCTTTGAATTTTGACAGTTTCTCTTATATTAGTGGTTATATTAGAAAAACAAAATGCAAAATACAGTATTATTGTGTTTTGGTTTTTTTTAAATTATTATTATTATTGTTTTAAGAAAACTAGAATTTGAATTATATAAAATACATGTTAAATTTTTAGAAAATGTCATTGAGTTTTCAACCAATATATAATTTTTCCCTTCCCAGTTTCACCTTTTCAAACTCATTTAACAAAGCATTTAACAAATGGAAAATGGAACATGCCTCAGTTGGATAAAATGTCTTTTTTCCAGTTGCTTTGACAAGTCTTCCGCTGATACCTGCTCTTCGTGCCTCGACATGGCAATTGGTTTGTTCATCCATGCATTAGTGACATTAGCGGGCCACCCAATCCCCCATGCTAAATAATTCAGGGCATTCTTCTATCTGAGTTTATTGTTTATTGCGCAGTGGCCCTTAGACACAGGCGCAGATACACAGGATGGTGTCAAACGAGTGGTCAGCGATTGAGAGATAGTGTTGAGTTCTGCTGTCGTAGTTGTGGCTTCTCTGGGTACCTGACTTGGTTTGAACTGGTCACTAGGTTGGATAGACAGAGCGGCCGGGGACTATAGCTGTGAGTTTGATCTGTTTGTTGTGGTTATTACATTTATATTTTTAGTAAATAGTATCATTTTTTGCAGATCACTTTAAAAAACTGGTGATACTTTGCCATTGTTAATTTTGTTATATGCTAGGACATTTGCAACTACATTAGCATGGCAGTATTATGCTTAACATTTTTCTGGTTTGGTTTGTAAATGTTATGGGAAATTGCCATATGCTATTTGAATTGTCATACACTGTATACACTTAATAATGTAAATTAAGTTTGAGTAACTCTTTCGGGAACTCGGGCAAGGCAATTATTGTTGTAAGTAAAAGTTTCCTGTAACATCAGCAGATGTTTTGGGGTAATTTGACCTATTTTTGATTGCTTTTTACAGTTAACTGTGACTAATTCTCCACCACATTCTCGACAATATGAGCTCTTGTTATTTTGTCAGCGAAGAAGTATTTACTAACTGTGTTTTATTGCAACAGCAACGTTGTCTTTGTCAGTTGGTGTGGTGATATAAAAATATGTTACTTTGTAGGTCCATAATTTTATGTTTGTGTTTATTTTACTATATATTTGTCTACAGATTGTATGGCCTTGTGCTAATATTCTGAAAAAAAAGGATTTTATTTTTAATGCACTTTTTTTTTTTTTTTGAGTTTCAAAACTTTTACATGCAGAGCAAACCTGATGAGGACCGCAAATTATTCTTTAACTCTTTATGATGACATTCAAAACTCTGTTGTGTACTGTTGCTAAGACTAGAGTTAATGCAACTAAGTACCTTACTTAATCTAGGGTTTTAGTAAGTTGGCCACCTATGAAAAATCAAACCCCCTAACATCCCCTCTCCCATGTTTATGTTTTCTGGATTACTCAACTTCTATGAACTCTTCCCTCCTCCTTCTGCTTTTCTTTTACTCTGACCATTACCTTAGCATCAGTTTGGCTTCAAAGTGCCGTGAGAGGAAACACCAGGGGCTTCCTCATTGATTCACAACTCTACAGTGCAGAACAGCACTGCCTTAAATGATCTTTGAAGTTTGGATTTTACTAATAATGTCCTCTGAGGCCTAACTTTCATATGCATTTATTGTGGAAGGAGTTACAATAATGCAGGTTTTTACAGGGGATTTAAATTGTTCCATACGTCTAACTTTCTCCTCCTGTGTGAAAATCAGCCAGCGTTCACAGCTGCCTGCTTTTGTTTCGGAAGTGATCACATAGCTCTGGTTGCCACAGTAACGTGTTTCATAACATAGTTGTTATGAATATGCCTAAAATCCCATATATGTTTTTAGTTATATGTTTTATTTTATGGTGTAAGTTGTGATAAAGCTTTTTTTTTAATTACTTCTGCCGACATGTTAACTATCCCAAAACATTTTCTTCACCTTAACTTGTCAGCTTCTTCTTAAGTCAAACCCTAACCTTCACCAAACCCTAACCTTCACCAAACCCTAACCTTCACCAAACCCTAACCATAACCTGACCCTTCAAACTTAAAAAAATAACTCAAACTCCATCACTTTGAATGTCCAATCACAGCAGACCTTTCCTCTCGATATTCTAGACGTATCCTTGATGAATTGGGTCACTGACTAGATATTGAATGTTACCTACTGCTGTTAACATTGAAATAGCAGAGCATTCTCAGAACTATAAAAATGCAGAGCTCAAGACAAGCGTTAACTGGTCCCCCTTACTTTGTACATTTGATTTCATGTATGATTACGTAATGATTTCAATATGTGATTTGGTGAAACATTGAAAACCATCACATGACAGGAGTATGGAAAACATAATTACAGCAAATTGCATGCAACACAAATACACTAATGTTTTGTTGATGTGTTTTTTCAGGTCTCGTGCGCTGATAAACCCACCGAGGTCAGTGCTCCATCAGAAGAGGAAGTGAAGTCCAAGCCAGTTTCATTGCAGCGAAGCAAAGCGGACTACTACGGCTCCCTTGGAAACACATGTGGCAACAATAACACCAACAACAGACCCATGCATAGTTTAAAGGTAACTTTTTAGAATGGTTTGGTTGAATGTTTGTTTTTTTGCAAATGCACCAAAATTTTATTTGTTCATTTTCTACTATGTGATGATTTTGCCTATAACAGTTGTAGTTTAACTGTTATAAACTCTCTATAAAATCTCTATCACTGTCACAATTTATAAATACTTTTTTTTTTGCTTTGTAAACACTGCTTTTTGTAATTCATGTACCTTTAAGTCCACTTATCTCTTCCCCAAGTGACTTATATCATTATAAAGGTGTCAATGTAATACACTTTTATTTGCAAGGGTATTATTGGACTGTTGAACACAATACTGGGACCCACTACATCAAAATACATGCTAAACAGGAAGTGCTGCGGGAGGCTCTTCTGGCTCCTTCTGACTCCTTCTGCCTCACCATTTTGCTTTTAACATGTTCTTTTTAACCTGGTCTGTATGATCCTGTGTTGTTTTTTTCCCCCTATTTTGTCTGTCAAAAAATAACCTGGCTTCAAATTTGCTCCTATAACCGTCACCTGAGTGGAGCTGAATGCTATGGCTGACATCACACTTGCTTAGCCCACTTTTTTATATAGTCTATGTTTATAAAACACTTTTCACACATAGCAAAGCACTTTAAAAAGACACTAAAATCATTCCCCCAGCCAGCTCTCAGTCACATGTACACACCCATCGCATACACACACTAAAATGATCCATATTAGGGTGAGTGCAAAAGAATCAGTTGAGAATATCTATCATTTATTCCAGCAACCTGAGAGTGAGGACTCCCCCCAGGCCAGGTACCCCCAGTCCTCTGATGGTTCTGCTCAGTCTGGGGGTGTTCTTGTTGACAAGGCCTTTTCTAGCAAAATCGAGCAGGTTCAAGTCTCCACAGCTGGTGAGTGAACTTCACTAAAACTCTTACTAAAAGAAACAATAATTATATAGTTTAAAGGAAACATTTGTGTGCAGCGGTGGCCTTTAAAATGGGACTGGTTATGATTTGTGTTGCAGTTATTAAAGGTTTTAATCAGCCCAAAAGTGGTGGGAGTGAGAGAGCTGTTCCGGATGATAAGGGCCCTGATGCATGCCTTCTGGGGGGAAACAAACTCCTTGGAAAGTCCATCACTTCCCTCAAGCAATCTGGGTTATCAGGAGCCTTCACTGGACAAGCTGTAAGTAAAAGAACTATGCCACAAGATAAGCAATCCTCATTACATTTTAGAAGGGGTTTAAAACTGCCCTCCAGAAACATTTCATGAATTTTATAGCTAAAAGTCGAGCTAAAAGTCATTACCCATATCATTTATTCTGATCCAGAATAAGATGGTAGTCCTGCCCACTGAGGAAGCGAACCTGTCTGATATCGACTACCTGGTGCCCACGCATGATGAGAGGGGACGTCCCATCGCAGAGTGGAAGAGACAAGTGATGGTTCGTCAGCTACAGGCGAGACTGCTGGACGAGGAGGACCAGAGGAGGAAGGTAAAGTTCAAAGACTTAAACTTGAGAAATGCTATTTTCTTTTGAGTTTCTTTAAAAAAATGTTATTAATCTGTCAGAAATGTTAGCATAAGTGTCCTAAATGAATGTGTGAGTTGCTCATAACATTGAAATATCTTCTGGAAAGTACCCAATAAGCGAGAGGATATAACGGGATCGGCCAAAATGAGAACAGGGAGGCAGAAATTTGTAACTCAAGAAATATGTCCACCAGATATGATGACCCCAATAAACACTGGTGTGCAATGACTGAATGCAATAAACATACATACCGTAGCTTCAGCTTGGTTCCTTGGAAGTGATGGTCACACAACAATAGAGAAGGGAAACAGCAGCTGAGCAATGTGATTGGTAACTTAAAACCAACAGATATTACAGATATTAGTGAATCAAGTTTCTTTTATATGCCTTAAATAACCAGAAATGAGTATAAATAGTTATAGGATTGATATTAGAGTGTCAAGCTATTTTTACTACCATATAAGTATATCTTTAGTACTGAATTGTGTAGTATTTGTTATATATTTATTGATGATAGGACAGGATTCTATACCCTGTTCCTCAAGTACCTTTTTCTGTCAACATTTTGCTTATATATTAATTCCATGTTACACAAGAGTTACAAGATTAGGTTATGCAAATATGCGTTATTTAACTAATTTGTCTTCCCATCTCACTATATCCTCTCCTTCAGGAAAATGGGAACAAATTTGCCAAAGTGAGCTGGAGGTACTCTCAAGCCCACAATGCCATCCTGGGTCCCTCTGGTGAACTGCTGACCGAGGACGACCTTATTTATCTGGAACAACAAATTGCCAATGTCTCAATGCAGAGGAACTGCGCCGGCTATGAACTGGAGCTAGCCCGTCTGGCAGAAGAGCTACGTCACATTTTGCCCGCCCCCATTGTCAACATCACCGTCAACACTCAATTTAGGAACTTCCCCAGTCAAGTCCCCTTACCTGTGTGGTGCGGCCGCATTTCAGGCATTGTCCAAAGCATGTCCCTTCTTATGACCAATTTAACAGACCAGCCGTACTGCAAAATGCCCAATACTGAACTGACCACAGTCTTCTCCCAGACGCCTGATAGGCAAACCTCCACTAGGGGGCGAAGAGAGAGCAGAGAGAGGGTTGAAGGTGAAATTCAACAATTTGGCGTCTCCGTGAGGAACCTAAAGTCAAATTTTGAGACACAAGCAAAAATTGAAAAGGTAATAACAGAGAAAATGGATCAACAGGAGCAACAGGAGCAACAGGAGCCACAGGAGCCACAGGAGCCACGGGAACAACGGGAGCAACGGGAGCAGCGGCCCATAATAGGAGGTGGCTCACTACTCCAAGGGTCTCAATTCAAATTACTTCCAAAAGCTCTTAGTGCATGCCCCGAAATGGACCAAAACAATGACTCAGGCATTGACCAAGATGACAATCTCTCCGATGTGCAAGAAACAAATAGTCTGAGAAAGGAGCGTATTGTAGTGCTGTTCTTAGGGCATTGGAAGAAATCAGCATACACAGTTGCAGAGAAAAACAAGGATACAGAGGAGAGGAAGAACAGCACAGGGAACTTGACCATCGATGATAAAACTGCTTTGAGTCGCAGGGGGAGCATGGAGAACACAAAGATGATGAACAGCTCACTCGGACATTTTTTCCAGCAGAGGAGAGCCGTCAACAAGATGCTTGGGAGCTGGAGGAACATGATCTCCAGCGTCCCGTCCAGGCAGATACGCAGGTGAGCCGTAGTCACAGAGGTCGTAATCTAAAAAATGTCTCTTATCAGCCTAGTCTGAGTCTACAAAAAATAAACACTACTAAATGCTAAATGCTGATTATTCTCAGTTTAAAAGAAAGAGAAAGGCGGTTGGCAGGCAAAGAAAAAGATGGGCTTGTAATGAATTAATATGAATTGTTTCTGCTGTTGTTTGTATTGATAACATAATTTCAATATTTTATGACATAATAAAAGAATTATTGTATTGTGTTGCCAATATTAATGTAGTAAATAACATATTGAAACTTCCACATTTTGATTGTCTTCCACAGACTCCATAAGCAGCAGGCCCTGTATTCTCCAGAACAGTTCTTGCCCCGAGTGGACGGCGTCCCCGTGGAGTACGACAAACTGACCCTTGACCTCTTCATGCTGGGGTACTTCCACATCCTGGAGCTCGATCTACCTGTGGATGAACGCAAAATGAGGCACCTTCTCTGCTTTGAGGTGTTCGATCATGTGGGCAGTTTTCCCTGGGAGACGGTCCGGGACTTCCACAAGGCCGTCATTCAGGAGATAGAGGCCGGGAACAGGGAATGGAAAGACGGATTTGAGGACATTAAAGTCAAGTTCTTTGGAAACGCAGTGAGTCCATCTGAAAACAACACAGAAGTGGTCAAACATACTCTTCCAGAAGTTAGACAGGTACCAAAAGTCATTGTCCAGACTCCCACGCCAGATGAAACAATGCTCTACACAGGGACTGACATCTCCAGTTTCAGCAACGAGGAGATTTGTAAATACATTGACCGCAGTTTTGCTTTTTGGAAAGAGAGAGAGGCAGAGATTTTTGATTTTGAGTAGATTTCTTTTTGACATTCTTGCTGAACAACTTAAGTGCTGGGCATCAAACAAGTCATTATGTATTTTTAAAAGTTGGCAATGAATGTTTGGCCAAAATCTGGCTTTGTTTACCTGTTTATAATTACAGAACTTTGTTATGATTTTTTTTTCACAGAAGAATTGCTTTTAACTAATATTGAGTACCTCCAAAATATCCAGCCCTTTTTCTAATGCCAGAGTGTATTTGACTCTAAATGAGTGTGTGTGTGATGTTTTGTTCATTATTGTGTTTGAGTACATTAAAGACAAATTTTCAAAATAAACTTTGCCCTTATATGGCATGTTCTGACCTCTTAGTATTTATTAATTTTTTTTTTTTTTTATACTCATTGAACAGCTAGAGCTAATTGTGCATTTCTTTGATAAAATCGAAACCTTTTTTAGAATTATTATTATTATTATTATT
>KN495905.1:0-13140 GCA_000787155.1 Scartelaos histophorus
ATTATTCTGAATAACATGGCTTTTTTTTGTTTTGCCAGAGAACGGTCATCAAACATTACTACCACTACTTCAAACACTGAAACTACTACACCTTCCAAAAATAAGTGCATAAGTAATTTTTTCAGGTTTTTCAGGAAACACAAAAAACTCCCCCCAAAATTTAAATTATGGCCTAAATTATGGTAAAGTAAAGTAGGCAAAAAGCGATTATTTTAGGAAGGTGATGAAATACTACTAAGACCAAGACCTATACCCACTGATTACTACTAAATACAACAAGTTATACTGGTCCTCCTCACTAATTCACAGGAAAATGTGTTTTATAAACCACATTCCAACTCATGTTAAAATGAAATACTTTTTAGCAGTCTCTCTTATTAATTATAAAATCTTATAATTTTTGCAATTTTATAATAATACAGATAAAACAAAGACTAAAACAACAATTATTTTGATTTATCTGACAAGAAGATATGGAATTTGCCTCTTTTCTGTCATTTTGTTGTAATTACTGCTTTGTCTAATAAAACAACATGACAGTGTTAATTGCGAACACTCAAGATAAAAATGAATCTGTTACTAAATTAGTTAATAATTTTGATAATCAGTCATTTGGGTTCATTTGAATAACTGAATCAGACTAAAACTGAAATGTATGTCATTAAATCGGCCTTAAAATGAGAATCAAACTTTGCATAGACATTTATTAAACTCAAATTACTAATGGGCTTTTTACTGCAGTATTTTAAAGGCAGATATTACGTTCTTTTCTGTTATGCTATAAAGTTGTTTCCAGGTCACAAACTTACCTGGAGTTGGGTTTTGACATCACATCACATGACATCAAAAGGTTGAACTGAGCATTTTGAGCTTTAGAGACGTAAAAAGTGTAATAATACGTGTGAGAATGACACAAAACGTGACTATTCTTCTGTTTTGGAGGAGGTAAAATATTCAAACATGGCTTAAACCTCACAAGAGTCAGTTTTGTGTAATAAAGACCTTTAAAAATAAAGTTTTTTCAACTACTTCCATTACTACTATCAGTACTGCAGCTACTTTAATAAAACTGGTGTTCCAAAAAAGGTCAAATCCAAGTGATGCTGTGGCTACTAAATAATTCAACCACTTTATCACAGAGGCGTTTCTCCATTCATGTGTAGTTGTAGTTAATATCTACACTTCCTTCTTGCACTGTTCTAATAGGACTCTTGTTGAACCCTGAGCCCACCTCCTGCCCCCCTGTCTTCACACTGCAGACTGTGATGATAAAGTACTTTGTCCTGTGTACAGCGACTTGCATGATAAAAAGAATACTGTATTGTGTTTATTTATATATATATAAGGAATCTCCTGTGGTTCAAACAGGCCAGGCTGCAGGCTGCAAGGCGAGTAAGGGATTTGAACGGCATAAAGCACGGGTCAGGTGTTCCAGTGCATGTAGTCAAATGCATAAAACGGTAAACAGAAGGTCAGACTATCTCACTGAATCCGATCAAATGAGTCACAGAGAAACACAGGGCACACATGCAAAGCTTTGCATACTGAACATTTGTAAATATCTGTAAACAAGTGCATCAGCTCAGCAGCAGAAAATCATGTGGGAACAACAGCAGTGAATGTGTAGGTAGCATTTGTGCAACTGCTTCACGTGTAACTATACAACTACACTACAGTGTGGTCAAAAGTGTGGACCCAGCCTCTGACTCAGGCTTTTGTTTAGTTTTTTTCTTAACCCTTTCAATGTTTTAAATAAATAAAATAAAAAAAGAAGACATGAAATATATGATTAAAAATATGGAATTATTTAGTAAAGTAAAGTTTAGTAAAGTTTTAGATTTACTTTTTTTTTTGGGTCTTATTTTGGCTTCATATATTTCATGTCAAATGTAGAAACATATATATTTAAAAAAAGCATTGAATGAGCAGTTTAGTCCAAACTTTTCACACAAAATTGTCCATTGTTCAGTACAGTTTTGTTCATGCCATTTGATTTACTCTGCAGCCTTTGTCCTCCAGCCTCTTGTGAGCTGTTCATGGTAAAGGAATAAGTGTATGCCCGAGTTGAATCAGCTATAACTACCCCTTTTTATATTATATTATTTCTTATATAGCCCATAACACAGTGAGAAACAACTGATACTTGCCAGTGACGTCAGTGACATCACGCTGAGGGCGATCTGAATATTCCAGTATTACAGAAAAATGTAGGAGTTACCATGGTGACAGAATGCGCACATTAGCAAACAGTTATAAAAAAAGTTTTAAAGATAGTCTGAATACTAAAAAATAAACTAATAATAATAAAAAATAGCTTGTGGCTGCATTTTGATCGGACTTTTTTAACAGAACAAACCAGGAAACAAGTTTAGTTCTTTCAGTCGGTCCTTTCTGGTCAGATCAAACTCGAGCTTCAGAGTAGTGCTTGATGCATTACTACTACTACTACTACTACTACTACTACTACTACTACTACTACTACTACTACTACTACTACTACTACTACTACTACTGCTACTACTACTACTGCTACTACTACTACTGCTATTACTACTACTACTACTACTACTACTACTACTACTACTACTACTACTGCTACTACTGCTACTACTACTACAAGTACTGCTACTACTACTGCTACTACTACTACTACTACTACTACTACTACTACTACTACTTGGTGCTTGATGATAGTGCTGTAAAGTATCAATATATATGTTTCACCATCCTGCAACATTTTGTGGACCTTTTCCCATTCAAAAGAATATGTTGCTGTAATCGTTAATTTCTATGGCAATGTTTTTAATGTTCTATTATTCTGAATAACATGGCTTTTTTTGTTTTGCCAGAGAATAGTCATCAAACATTACCACTATTACCACCATTATAAAGAAGACATGAAATATATGATTAAAAAATATGGAATTATTTAGTAAAGTAAAGTTTAGTAAAGTTTTAGATTTACTTTTTTTTTTTTTTTTTTTTTTGGCTTCATATATTTCATGTCAAATGTTGAAATGTTGACATATATATTAAAAAAAGCATTGAATGAGCAGTTTAGTCCAAACTTTTCACACAAAATTGTCCATTGTTCAGTACAGTTTTGTTCATGCCATTTGATTTACTCTGCAGCCTTTGTCCTCCAGTCTCTTCTTCTGTGTTTTCTTCTCTCATCGTGTGACCTTCGTCTTGCCCCTGATTTAAATTCGGAGTTTGACCGCTGTCTTGTCCCTTTGTAAATCCAGTATTGGGAAGATTTGGAGTTGGACCGACAAACTGTGGCACATGTTGATCCTATTTTCTGTTACTGTGAACCACATTAATTAGAGAGTGAATCCAAAAGTTTAAGTGCACCACAAGCATAAACAGCACGAGGCAGAAGTCCACCGCTGACATGTGTCTCTGAACGCTCTACTCAAATTATAAATACAGATATTTTGTGAAAGCTTTGTAAATATACATTTTCTGTGTAAGTAAAGTTATTTTCCAGAGAATGAGCAGGAAACGAAATGCTAGACAGAAATAATCTACCAATTTCCAGCTCCAACGATGTTTTGATTGGAGATGAAATGGTGTTGCATTTGTAAAACAGACCCGAGTCTCAGCAGGTAGAGCTTGTGCCATTTAAGAACACAACAGGAGTCTGAACAGGGCCTGTGCTGCTCTCCAGTCCCTTCCTAAATTTACTGGTTGTAAGTACAGAACAGATCAATAGAGATTTCTGGAAATGTGTTAAAGGTGCACTTTGTCATTTTTCTGCTGTTTGGCTCCTGTGGATTTTTATTGTTTGCCTGGAATGTTCCACAGTGTAGCTTTTCTTAGCTTTTCTTTCTCCAATGGAAACAAGGAAATGACGCCATCAAGCCAAGTTACAGGTCAAATTTGAGGTAACCCCGCGTACTGCAGGAATGTATGTTTTTCAATGTAGTAAAAACATATATATTGCATGACGGCAGGTCTATTATGTGCAAAGGGGGCGCCATTCTCCCAATCAATCATGCAAATTTGTAAAACAATTTAAAATTTTAGATAATTTGGCTGTCTTTAAATATTATATAAATGCCGACTACAAATAACATTAATCACAAGAAAACATACCCAATCCATTTATTTCCTGCGTTTCAAAGAAAGCGACTGAGCTGCTTTGGGTGCTTAGGGTCTCGAAGGAGTCAATCGGCTCCATTTAAAGTCTATGAGAGAAATCTGACCCTCGCATTTGTGCATCCAGTGCCTTTGAGGAGCATGTGTGAGGGGAGATCAGATCTACACCCCATGACCCGAATCTCATAGAGCCTGTGTTAATACAGAGCAGCACAGCAGCAGGTTGGCCTGTGAGCACCTGTGGAGCCTCCCCAAAACCTCCACACTCAGCTCCACAGCACGAAGATAAACTCCAGCGGACACAGGGACAGCCTCACAGTACACCGGCCACAAAGTGAAAGAAATATGTGGACAAGAAGAGCTTTGATTGAGTACAAGAATGGCTCTGAAGAGGCTGAAGCTAGTGCGGTTTAGCAAGTGCATGTGATTCCTGCTTATTAAACACACCAGGAGAGTCCCCACTGGCTTTAAGATGAACTGGGACATATATTTATGACAGAGAAAATAAGAATTAAACGCACACAGATGTGTTTGGACAACAGCATGAAGCTAATGCTGCAGGGACTCTTCAGCCATTCAGTACAACATCCTCAAAATAACAAACAAACAATCAGGGAGCAAATCAGCAAATACATAAGTTACCAGGTTATTTATTGGTAAATTATGTAGGTTTTTGAAAACTTTGTCATTTTCCACAAAAAAGTTCATATTCTGTTCAAAAATAAACAAACCAAAAATGCACACTTACCTCTGGTCCAGTTCTGTTGATCCAAAATACTCATTCTTCATAATAACGCCCCCTAGTGTAGTGTTGTACATCACCAGCACCATTGATATTGCATACAGGCAAGTTCAGTGTCAAACTGTGGAACTTTACTGACAAAATAATGGATGCAGATGTTGGATCCTGACCAAAAACTTACAGAATGCACCTTTAAGGCAGTTGCAGATTTTGCAATCACAAAAAGCTATTCTAAAGCCCACGCACACCTGAAAATCCATGCATGTGAAGAGTAATAATGTGCTCATTTGAGAACGAGGGAGAGCAGGAGTTAGACATATATACTTCCTTCTCTCCTCGGATTGACAAAGCAGCTTTAATTTGTATTAATGGATTCATTCAATTATTAATATATCTTTAATAGGGTTCACAGTTACCCAAATGATGAGAGGAGGTGAAAATGTAGAATTATTTGCAAATAAACTGTATTTAGATTTTTTTTTTAGTTGATAAAAAAAGAAAGAATAAGAGTAAAACAATTCTCAGAGCCATTTCCTAACACACCAGTCCAAATGCAGCCAACCTCACAGAGCACACACATATGTATCTCCACTTATAGAAACGTCAACTGTCTCAAAGCTCAGAGGATTAAATTATAGCCGGGCTGGAGGAGGAGCGGGGCGGACCTCTTCATGGGTCGTACCCCCCACTTCCAGCCTCATCGAGGAGAAGGTCCCCTGGGTGCCGTGCGCAGAGGATGACCCAAGGGTGTCCCAGGGCGGCACCGTTTGTATGAGCCAGACAGCGCTGAGTGGGTCAACTGCACTCCTCAAGGGTGTAATTAAAAAAGTTAGAGGTGGGATTTCTGCTGTTGCTGCAAAACGCGATGCAGGAAGTAGCCTGGGGTAAGGTGTACACAGAGCTGAGCTGGATCTCCTGTTCGTTTGAATGATTTTAATCGCTTCTAAAGAATATGATCCGCTAATATGAGACAGCAGCTTAGCATAAACCCAAAGAAGAATGGCAATGGGCTGAAAATGTTGAATTTTCCATACCAGCGTTGTCATGATATTAAAATGCCAAACTTGATTTAGATTCCACAATGGGGATTTTGAAAAAGAGCAATTAAAAAACAATAATACTACCCTGCAAAAACAAAAATCTAAAGTTATGTTGAGGAAAGTTTTAAGAAAGTTTTATCATGATTTCAGTAAATTTCACTTGAGAAGTAAAATGATCTACCAATGAACGAGACTTTTTGTACTTAAAATATGAAAATACATCTTGGTGCATTTAAGATTAGAAAAACAATAACTATTTACACTTAAAATAAGAAACAAAATCCAATATTGCTTGAATTAAGAAAAACACACATATTCCATTGTTAGATCATTTTACTTCAAGTTGAATCTAATCAAATAAAGTCAAATGTTCTTAATGTAAGTCACTTTAACTTACCTAGATATTGATTTTTGCAGTGTAGTTTATTGAGTATTAGGATATGCTTGCCAATGTTCCCTCTAATTTTTCATGTATCTAAGCAAACACACAAACTCCCTGAGCCTTACTTGGACCCCCGTGAGCAACACCCGACACACACACTGTGGTCACACCAGTATCACACCTGAGATCATCGCAAGCTACAGAGCTTATTCATCAAATGACTGCAATTATTTCCATCCTGAGATCATCACAAGCTACACAGCTTATTAATCAAATGACTGCAATTATTTCCATTAGATTACTTTTAATATAACAGATATTAAAAGTAATCTAATATTATGTGTTGTATAACAGCATGAGGGTCTTGTTCTAGTCAGCGAAACACTGGACATTACAATATTTTGAAAAATAACCTCATAAACAAAATGAAATGTATAAAATCACATGATGAGAGTTTTTTCAGCTTGATAAATGCAGCCTGCACAGCTGCAGATGTTGTGTGGATTCTTGGACCTGTGGCCACTATCAGATGGGTTATGATTCCCCAAAATAATGATCTCCAAAATAAGTATCAATTATTCTCACTTTATCTCTTGCTTTTTAATCTTTAGCCTATTTCAGTAATGTTGTGTGAGTGATGGAGCTCTGTGGTTAGACACTGAGGCGCTGGCAGCGCTCGGTGCCTAACGTGCAGTGCATAATGTGTGTAATGGGTCACTACGGGACTGTCTGTGGTGTAACGCTGGTGAGAGGCTTCACAATTTGAGAAAGTCCCGTCTCTGGATAAAAACAAAGCAAAGAGGCGAGGAGTGCGGCTCTACCTGTGTCCTCCTCATGTGTTCTTGCCTCCGTGCAGTGTGTGGGCGGCGCTCCCCTCGGCAGCTCTGGCCCGTGGCCATGTGCACTACAACTACGCTCAGACTGAAGGAAGCCAGCGAAATGTGGTTGAAATGAGTCTGTTTGTGGTTGGCTTGTCCCTAACGGATGTGCACATCCACGTCTGATACCTGAATCTATCAGACTGGTCGTTCTGTGCGTCAAACCATCACTGTGTTTATCAGTCTGGGTTGGATTTTATTTTCTGAGCTGCAAAGAATCTGATGTGTGTGGTGAACGTCTGGGCAGTGAGCAGTTGTGCACGTGTGCAGCTTAGAGGGAACACTGGTGCTTACTACTTCTGAAATCATTAGATACAAGGCACGAAAACACATTTTGAGATGTATATTGCTGAAGAAAATATAGATGATAAACAATTTTATTGGAACTAACTGAAAATGATTCTAAACTTATTTATTTAAAACATGCAACAAATGTATAGCATAAAGAAACACTTATTCAACTTCTTCAGCTCAAATCTTACGATTTACTGAAAAAATAACATTTCCCCCTTTAGTTATAAAGTAAAAGTACTCATGATATATATTGACCCCCAAAAATAAATGCCACAGCTATCATATATTGAACCATAAGACAGTTTAGTAATTAGCATGACAGGCCAAATAAATAGATAAACTGTTAAGAAGGGTCCGAATTTGTACTATGTATGTATTTGTTTTAGTATTGTTACTTGTGCAAATGAGTAGTTTCAATACTAGCTCTGGTTTCAGTTATAATCTATAGATTTTTGAACAGCTGCACTGCCGTTCTGGTTTTGATCAGGATGCTTGATTATGTGTGGATTCTGAGGACGTGTGGAAGGTGCAGGTGTGGTGCTGTGTGTTCCCACTTGAGTGCTTTAAATGTAAAACCAAATTGAAACTTATATTAAATATTAAAAGTGCACTGTGTAACTTTTTTGGTGGAAGGTCTGCCTACATTTTTGTTTTCTTGACAAATGTTTCATAGTGCAGTATTTAACTTGGCACCAGATGCCACCAGACCAAAATATGAGTCAGATCTGTGCAGAGGACGGCCCCCTGACTGTAGGTGTGCCTGCTCTTTGAGCAATAAAAACACCAAGAATGAATGAATGAATGTAGATAGTTAAGTTTAATGCCACACTGTGAAATATTTCAAAGCAATACTATCTCCATGGAGACAAGCACGTGGCGAACCTTCCACTCAAAGTCCCACAGTGCACCTTTAAATGGAGTTTGTATGATCTGCACTGCCACCAGAGAATGTAACAGAACTGGAAATAAAACTGCATTTGAGAAACCTGTATAAACACTGAATTGCACTTTCAATATTGGGATTAAAGGAAACAAAATGTTATTGCTTGTGAAAGGCTGACCTCAGATGCACAGCAGGGAGAGCTTGTGCCACTTAAGAAAGCAACAGGTGTCTAAGTTTGATGTGGTCCATTTGCTGCTCTCCAGATTCTCATATGAATTGGCACTTAAAAAATAAACATGTGAAAGTTTTCGCTGTAGACTGGCTGGTTTTAAAGGGCCAGTTACACTGTTTTCTGCTCTGTTATAATGTTGTTTCCTCATCACAAACACACCTGCAGTTGTGTTTTGTTTCATTCACACACGTTTAACACACAAATCCTGCATATAATGTGCTCATGTGTTGTTCAGTCCTAGAACTGCCAATTTCTACTGAACAAAAGGTAAAAACTGTTAACTACACTTCATAATATCACATTTTAATTTTTGGAAATGTAGACAAACTAATAATAAGTAAAAACTGTTAACTACACTTCATAATATCACAAGATGAACAGAGAATGTTTAACTTTGGAAATGTAGACAGTCTAATAATAAAGGGGTCCTCAAACACAACTCCAGGTATGTTTTTGTTGCGATCACAACATTATAACATGGCTTAAAGCTCAAGGTTGAATTTTGTGCAATGCAGGACCTTTTATGATATATTCTTTGCTACACTTTTAAAGACAGGGTGCAGCAGCATCAATATACACAGTCAATAGTATGGCTGGAAAAGTGAAGACATAAAGATGTATTCAGATGTTAGCAATATTATGAATGAGCCAGTGTTTTGCCCAAGGACATAGCAACAGTTTATGTTAATCAGAGTTACAATTAAACCTTCAGCTTTACAGTTATAGTAAAGTTCCTATATTACACACAATTGTGAGCTTTAGTCATGTTAGAATGATGTTACCTCATCAAAAACGTAGATGGAGTTGTGTTTTCAGTTTGAGAAAAGAACTGGTTCTAAATGTGCAGGGTTTGTGCGTTTAACATGTGAGAATGAAACAAAACACAACTCAAAGTATGTTTTTAATGAGGAACAATATTTTACACAGAAAATAGCATAATATAGTCTTTTTTTTTTTTTTTTAACTCCCAGACATCATTTCTAATAATATATATGCCAGTTTTCATAGGGAAATACTTAACCTATATGCATTGGTTTAATAATGTGGCATAATGACCAATTTTAAGATAATTTAATGATAATTTATACATTTTATTTTCCACGTTTTCCATTTAGAGCTGTAAAAGCATGTATTAGTGTGCAGTCCCTCATTAAATGCACCTTGCTGTATGTGCTATTTATTTTGATTACAGATGGATTTCCACCACCCCTGCCGTCTACGAAAGAGAAATCCATAATTCATATTTGAATAAAGAGCTGTGCGGGCTCAGATGACTTAATTTGCCTGTTACCTATTTCCGTCCTCCTGCATTAGGTGAACTTTAGCAATTCTAATAGGCCTTGTATTGTTAATTAGCAGGTTGAGCAGAACTTTGACATTAGCATATTAGCTGTGGTTCTCAAAATGGAAAATATAAAATGCATAATCACCAGACTAGTATTACTCGAGGTGAATAGTAGTTTAGATCTGGGATTAATCTAAAGCTCTAGATCTAGATCTTGTTGTTTAGGGTTTGGACCATGAACTGTATATATACATGGATATAATAAACACACTAGCTGCCACTTTCCAAATAGGAGGTGATCATGGGGGCACTTCTGGCTCCATCAACACCTGCTCCACTTGACTTTACATTGAAAAACCCCTCTGTCTATAACTGCTGCAGTGAACCTCGTCATTTTGGTCTTAAAATGTTAGATATAAAATAAATAAAGTCCTGTTTCCAATGGTTTGGACTTAAATTTTCAGAAATCTACCAGAAAAGCTACATAGTGAACCTGAAATTTAATTTATTCATGTACATATCACCATGAAAGTTCCATATAATGGCATTAAAGTCTCCAAGAATGTGATCCTGCCAAGCAAAGTAATAAATCAGATCTGTCGAGAGACTAGCCAACCATCAGTAGTAATGCATCTTTTACGACATCTGAAGCATTAGTTAAAATGTAATATTCATAAATGTTATGGTAAGGTTATGCCACTGTGGAACATTCCAAGCAAACCAATAACATCTCCATAGAGATGAGCGTTGTGTGTATTGTGTATTGTGTGAAGCATGCATGGAGCGCCAGTGAAAGGATTTGGTTTGGAAAAGGAGCTGGCACAGACTGACGAGCACATCTGTCCTTTAGCCCTGGGGCAGCCATGGGCACGGCTACAGCGGCATCTCCCCACCTCTGAGTGTGGACTATAAATCAAAGGAATTACAGCATTTATTGCTCAATTCTATTTAGTCCTCATCATTTATAGCATTTGTATAATGCTTGTTATAAAACTATACTTTCAAAGAAAGTACAGTTGGTGTCCAGTGTTGTGTATGAAGCTGCTTATGTCTTATGTTTGGAGCTCCACTGCCTTCATGTTGCTTAAGGTTGGTTTAGGTACTTGACTTTGTATTGCAGAAATTGTGTTTCTGTTTTTTCTTGGTTCACTCTCACTTTTTGTTGGTCTATTTTCTTTCCTTTGTCCGCTGAGCTTCTACATTTTGAGTAAAGCTGTATCTTAAACACTCACAGTTGCAGTTGACTCACATGTGGCTCCTCACTGGACTTGACTTTTGATTTCTCTGTGTTTCTGTGTAAACAAATGTTTCCTCTGCTTTGGCTGCTTTGCCAGGAGGAATATCCAAGAAATGATCTATTACTGACTTGTTTTATGACTAGCCAGGGTTTGTTGATTTTTGAGTCAGTGTTTATATTCTTCAAAGACAAATTTAAAGCTGCTTTCTGAATTTCACACCACAGAAGGAGGGTATTTAAATCTGCCCATCTCTCTCCAGCTCTCACAAATCTATCACTGTATCCACTGGGGGTGGACCGCCCAAGTGCAGCCAATCAGAGCGCTGCTTTCGGCTCCTGGGTTTACCATTATCAGCAGTGTGCAGGGGTCTCATTTTGTCATAAAAAGTAAGTGTAAAAGTGCAGCTGTTAGAATATAATATTTGAGAAAACACCTAAAACTCATTCCCATAAAAAGAAAGAATGAGTCAACTGTTATAATAATAATTTCAAGGACTAAAACACTGTTAAGGCTGTACCTGAACAGCAATGCTTATATTACTGTACTACATTTCTGTCAGTTTGGCCCATGGCAGCTGTGGGTGTGGCCATAGTTAATGAACGAACAAAGACTCTTTAAAGGGCCCATATTATCCAATTATCTGATCTATGTTATAATCCTCAAAAACACTGAGCTTCACTGCACTTTATTTAATCCACACATGTTTAGCACACAAACCCAACACATTTAAAACACTTGTCATGTCAAGCAGTAATACACAAAGTGCTCCACTGTGGTTTTAAAGTCCATACACCTTCACTAGAATCATCCGGATTATTTCAGTCCTGGAATTTGGCGTTTCTACTGAGCTAAAGATAAAACTGTAGCTTTTAACATGAAAACTGCCACTTCATGACATCACAATGTGGAACAGACATGTTGAGCTTTGGAGATGTAGACAGACTAAAGGATTACTCAGAGATGTGTGAATGAAACCAAGCACGGCTCCAGTTTTTGAGGAGGTAACAACATTATAACATTAGAACTTTCTTTGATACTTTAAGTGGATAGCATGGGGACTATTTGCATTTCCCTAAACCCAAGCTGTAACTTACTAAAAACCCCATTTCCACAGTAAATCACAATTGACCAAGCGTCCCTCACCGCATTTTGCATTTGTTGTGTTATCCTTTATTTAGACCAATTTAATCCTTAAGCGAACATCTGCTGCGGTGTGTGTGCTGAAGTGGGCATCTGTTGATAAACTAGGCCCTGTCACTCACGTCGCACAGAGCTTTCTCTCTGCTTTTCCCACGAGGACATGAGAAGAAGATAGACAGGGAGGTAATCAAAGGAGTAGTCACGCAATTAACTCCAGAGAAGTTACAGCAGTGAGTCTTAAACCTGTGCCGGCTGTTTCATGGCTGAGATGAAACCACAGAGCACAGAAAGTAGGACTGTGTACCTCATGCTAAGGTGCATTACGAAACATTTCTACTGGAGGCTCTACTACCTGCTTATTAGGTCTTAGTTTTAGATCTGTGTCTAGAGAAAAGCTACTACAAATAAAGACATCTCCATTAAATTTTTAACTATGTTTTTTCTCATAAACAGGCTAATTTAAAAGGTGCACTGTGTAACATTTCTGCTTGTCTTTACGGAAATGTTATTATTTGTCTAGAATGTTTCGTAGTTTACATTAAACCTATTTATTATAAGAGCAAGAATCAGATTCAGCACTATCCTCCATTACAGCTCAGATCTGTGGGGAGTCGCCGCTTATTCACAGAAGGTATTACATTATTTTCGTGCAACAGAAGTAGATATAATAGGTGTATAATATAAATCAACTTTTTTATATGATATGCTTTTTTATCTGTTTTAAAATAGTCTGTATAGTCAGTATTCTTCCTTATAGCTTGCAGCCGGCTTGTGTAATTCGTTGAGACGGGAGCGAAGGTTATCCAGATGTATTCACACGGCGCAGTATGATTGCATGTTTAGCTCTGATATTGATGTAATCCTCCACGGGCCCCACACTTTAGCAGTACACCTGTGGATGCATCATGGATTTTTTTTTTTTTTT
>KN495908.1:0-7500 GCA_000787155.1 Scartelaos histophorus
CAAACTTGAAATAAAAATGAATCAAATCTATATATATATATATAAAGTTCAAACACAGCCTATCCATGGGTTTTCATATGACAACGTTGCCATAGAGATTAAAAAAATCAAAACTAAATATGATGGTTTGGAATGGGAAAAAAAATATAACATTATAGCCCAGACTTAGTTTAGTCCAAAGAGATTTGTTAAAACTTATCTCTGGATCTTTCTTCAATATGAATCGCTAAAAGGTGCACTATGTAACTTTTCTGGAGGGGTTCTGCTGTCTCCATGGAGATGAGACACTTGGATAGTTGTCTGGAATGTCCCACAGAGTTTAAGGTCATAAACTCTCCATAGAAACATCATCATTGAGGCTATTTGTTTAGCCATAAAAATACAAGTAAATGAATAAATGCTTGATAAATATTATGTTTAATGCCATACTGTGGAACATTCCTGCCAAAGCAATAACAGAGAAATACTTTATAGATCCCAGGGGAAATTCAACATAACATTTAGTAACAATTAGTTGTTAAATAAGCTATTATCACACAACTTTCCAAGCGTATTCCTAGTTTATATAGACCTACTTATGCCTGTTACTATAAAAAATTAAAACAAATTAAAATAAATCAAGATAATCTCAGTTTATAAATAGACAGCATCATTAAAAGTCACTTATTCATCTCTCCACAGTTCAGATCACATCATATTATAACAAAAATACCCCTAATCTTCTCACTTTTGCAGAGAAAATATCCCGAAACTCAGCGTTGATAATATAGTAACTACTTTCTCTATAATATGATACTTTTATACTTTTTCAATCCGCTTTTCCATTAAGTAAAAGACCTGATCTTGGTTTTAAAGTTGACGTATAGTAAAAAGTGTTAGATTTCTCCTGGGAAATCCTGTAGGTGCCTTGAGTATAACTGTTTTTAGACAAGTCTTTGTGCGCCTATATGTTTCAATGGCGCACACCCATTGTACAAGCTTCACATAAAGGTTGCATTTTCAAAGGTCAATTTGAAAGGAAAGGGTGGAGCCGAGGGTCTGGTTACATTAATGATACTATTATAAAGTTAAAATAGCATTATAGTGTAGCCTATAGGTTAACAGAGTAAACAATAAGCACAGAAAATAATATTCTCCCTGCAACAAGCCTCTGTGTTTTAGTGTTTTAGAATAAAGGGACTGTATGGGGTGATAGTGTGGGATAAGATGAAATTATTACTTGTAAGTATGTATTTTGCTTTTGTAGTATATCTGGGGGCCCTTTTTTAAGTTAAGGTAGCTTCTGGAGAGAACAAGACTTAGAGAAGACCGTAGAATTGTGTGAACTATTGTTAAGAAATAAATAAATGTAAAAAAAACCAACCCAAATATGCAGCTATTACTTTAATTATTAGGCTGTATGTAATTTTCAGTCTTCAGACAGTCTTTCTGATCATGTCCTGTCTTCTGATGAGTTCTTTTCCCTTTTAAAATCTGGAATTCTGGAGCATCTGGAGCAAAAAAGTGTGGTCCAACCAGAGCTGACGATTTGTAGCACGTGTCTCTCAAATGTATAAGACAAACAACAGCATGTTATCTTTGACCTGAAATAAGAAATAGTTTGGTGCTTTAATGGTTGATTCCAGAAATAACACGCTGTTGCTCAGTCCTTCAAATGTTTTTTTTCTTCTTTTTTTATGCGTAAGCAGCTGTGTTGTCCATGCGTCTCTCTGATTGGTTAATCCATCTGTCAATCAATTCCTCTAAAATTAGGGCTACATGATACAGCTCCAGATCCACTCGTCTTTGTAAAGTTTTATCATGCGTGTGGTTCTGGCTGGTCAGATAATGGACGGGAAGCATGTTAGTAATGTTGATTTTGGCCTAAATTGGCAAATCCAGGGTTTAGATGATCCAAATGACTCTAGTGAAGGTGTATAAGAACAAATTTAAAAACACAGTGGACTTCCTGTATTAGCACATGACATCACAAGGTGGAACAGTGTTTTCAATTTGCCTAAATGTGCCGGCTTTGTGAATTAAAACGTGTGAATGAAACAAAACACAACTCAGGATCTGTTTTTGATAAGGAAACATTATAACATGGATCAGGAAATAGCGTAATATGGACCTTTTAGTAAATAAACTAGTAAATAAATCAAGTAATATATTGACACTGAGGGGAAAAATCCATGGAATGACAAACAATAGGACTGTTGCCGTAATTAACAAAATAAATTGTCTAGCTACAACCCATGAATCGTCCTGCCTTGAGGGAATGAGTGACATAGCCTAAAATAGACATAAATAGTCTATTTTAAACAACCAATATTTTGTGAATGGGTTTTACTCGACCACTGGAGGATTTAAAAAAGATTGCATAAATAATTCATCAGCTCTACCATTCATAACTGCGTGAGAAAGGTCATTCGTCGTACTTTCCCACTGCTCTTGAACGCGCCTCGGTGTAAAGTCCGCCTCTGCGCCGCACCGACTCCCTCCCTCCCGTTCATCCCGTCCTTGTGCGTGGTGAGCCGGTGTGTGTGTGTGGGTGCAGCCGGGGGACTTTCCTTTAAAAGCCGGAATCCCACTCACGACACGAGTCTTTCAGGCGCCGTAACGAACCTCCGAGCAGCGTCAGCGCCGCCGCCGCCACCGCCGCCGTAACTCCACCTGACCGACCCGAGCTCCCGGTCCCGTCTATGGTTGTGACCGACGCGCCGACGAAGATGTCCCGGACCGACGAGGTGCACCGTATAACGGAGAATGTCTACAAGGTAAACCCCGGGAACGCAGGATTAACGTGACTTCATACGTGTCTCTTGTTACTTGTTACTTGTTTCTAAAGATATTTCTTCCAAGTAAATGGACTGTTATGCTAGCAGAAAAATTAGCTGAAATGACTTTTTTTGGACCAACATTTTGAAATCAAAAAGGTAATGAAAAAAAATTAACGTTTGACTAAATTCGGAGTAAATTAGAATTGAAAAATGAACGAGGTACACTTTTTATATTTATATTTATGCTATATATTTATGTTATTTATGTTAAAATGTTCAACTATAAAGATGGAGTTGGAGCTACATTTTGAAAAGAGCTCTGAAATAGCCTAGTTGAACCAAATCCGGACTAAACCAGAACTTAACCAGGAGAACTTGGCTACAACTTGGGACAAAATGAGTTAAATTGGTCTTTAAAGGTGTACTACTTTTTCTTGTATCCATGGCGATAACGTGGTTCTGCTGAGAATGTTCCACAGTCTATTTTTAAATGGATTATTCTTGCATTTATAAGTTACAGCTGTTTTAATGGCTCAAAAAGTATGTTCGCGGAGTCACTTCTCCACAGATCTGACCCGGTTTAGTGATGTCACCTCCTCGTCTCCATGGCGATACTATTGAAAATTGACTCTTGTGCGTTTTGAGTCACGTTTCGAATGTTGTGCCTCCTCAAAAACAGACCTGGAGTCGCGTTTTGTTTCATTCACGTATGTTTGAGTAACCCTTTTATTGTCAGTTTGTGCGTTTCAAAAGCTCAAAATGCTCCGGTCCACCTAGTGATGTCACAAAGTGGTAGTTTTAGAGTTAAAAGCTACTTTTTACCCAAGTTATCCAATGAATTCTAGTGAAAGCGAATGGAGTTTGGAGTTTGTCATCAGAAAAATAGCGTTATGTGGGCTTTTTTAACGTGTATAATAAAACAAAACCATCTTAAACAGCAAGTAATTATCACAAAATTAGTTCTATAGGCTATAATTTTTCATCCTCCCACCATTTGAGAATTTCTATACAGCGACAATGGGTGAATGACATGTTAGTTTGTTCAATAGGGTGAAGTTTTTGCTGTGAAATTGAATGGGGGCGTTTGTGAGTGACTCATTGCTGTCTACAGATGGAAGAAGGCTTGATATTTAAGAAGAAATAACTCTAGCTGTCTGTGTTTTGGACATCGAACACCGTGCGAACTCACCGAGGGCTAAAAATGTAGATGACATTTTCTTAAGAGCGTTTTTACTCCAGCATTAATGGAATTTTGAGAATCCTTGAAGACTCCGCCAAATATGAGACCAGTTTTGTGTGTTTTAAAGTGCTTTTTGAAGTAGTAAAAAGCAAAAATTGTATGGATTTTTGCGGCGTTGCAGAGGGCAGTCGGTACAGATGAATTCGCCGCAGGTTTTGTTTCTTCCTGTTCCAATTTGAGATCGACTGATGTGTTTTTCATGGCCGAAACTGTTTAGAATCCACCGAAACTGATGAACGATGAGCTCTTTTTGACATTTGGGACTTCATTTAGGGATGATATTTTGTAGGGGTATAAGAAAAGATTGATTCAGTGATATATTGTGACGCTTCATTGCACATTTCTCAAATCGATTAGGTGGAGTTGATAGTTTTAACAGTAGTAATGGTAAATCGCAATATATTGTAGGTTTTAGTATTGGGATATATCAGGATTCATCAAACCGTGACTTGCGTATCATAATATGTATTGTATCGTCACACTCAAGGCAATGCACACCCCTAATATTTAGCAAAGATTTGTATTTTCCCAAAATTATCTTTTGTAGAAACTCATCCACAACCTTGATTTACTCCAAACTGTTTAAGTGAGCAGAAAAGTCACATTTCGTGCGTACAAAAGTGCATTTTTTAGGTATTCTACAAAAATAAGAACATTATGCATTCTTCCACAGATCTGATGTATAATTTCCATGGCGATAAATATGTTTAAAGAAAGATTCCAGACAAAGCACAAAAGTTACATAGTGAATCTTTAAGCTACAATTGAACAATACAGTAGTGGAATGGAAGTAAAAGTAGCTGTATCTGTACTTTTTAAATGGATCCGCTGTATTTCTGAAAATTAGAAGTATTTTTATTATAATTTGAGACCTGTGGGGTTATTTTGAACACATTTATATTTTGAGCAAACAAAAATATTCTAATGAAAACAGCTCGGAAAATTCAGTTGTTTCTTCTTGGACAAAATTCATCACAAATCTGTATCACAATCTCTACATGCAAAACCTCAAAATCTATGGGAAATACTTTCAGAATTTACGTTTAATTTACGTTTACGTTTTATGTTTAAATGGGTACTTTAAAGGTGCATTGTGTAACTTTTCTGGTGGGGGGGACCCTTCAGGTGAGCGACCCTTCACTAGAAAAGTTACACAATGCACCTTTAAAGTACCCATTTAAACATATGTAAAGAGTAAATTCTGAAAGTATTTCCCATAGATTTTGAAAAGGTCTTCCTTTAAACATATTTATCGCCATGGAAACAAGCTGGTGAAGGCATCAAGTCAAATTATACATCTGTGGAAGAATGCATAATGTTACCATTTTTGTAGAATAAATACCTAAAAAAATGAGTATTAAGATTTATTTGAGCACTTTTGTACGCACGAAATGTGACTTTTCTGCTCACTTAAACAGTTTGGAGTAAATAAAGGTTGTGGATGAGTTTCTACAAAATCCACATCAGATAATTTTGGGAAAATAAATAAAACAAATCTTTGCTAAATATTAGGGGTGTGCATTGCCTTGAGTGTGACGATACGATACATTTCACGATATGCAAGTTACGGTTCGATAAATCCTGATATATCCCGATACTAAAACCTACAATATATTGAGATTTACCATTACTACTGTTAAAACAATCAACTCCACCTTCATGAGAATGCAATTGTATGAAATATAATTAATACAAATGTTTAAATCATCAGAACAGGGAATGTAACTAATTGATTTGAGAATTGTGCAATGAAGTATCACGATATATCACTAAATCGATCTTTTATTACACCCCTACAAAATAGCATCCCTAAGTGAAGCCCCAAATGTCAGTGTTACTTTTACTTAAGTTTTTGCCCCAGTATCTGTACTTTTACTTAAGTGACACAACCGAGTACTTCTTCCACCGCAGTGATTGGACACGTAGACAAATCTGAAATAACATCCTTTGTATTGGCTGTTCCATTTTTATTGCAATACATAATTTAGAGCCGTTCTCTGTGTGATATAGTCCCTGACATTTAGCCTCATGAAGTCATTATCTACAACTCTGATGAATTAATAAACAGATCTCCGGTTTGTCTGAGCCACGCAGTTCTCAGACCTTGAACGCATCATTTGGCTTGAACATCTCTTGTCCTCCAGCGTGCGCAGTGACAGATTGGACAATACAGTTATTAGTAAATCAGTTTTGCTCAATTAAAGGACCAGGACGTAACTTTCACCTACATCTCCATGGCGATAGATATATTTTATGCCATATATAGGTCTGTCGTGATAATTATATGGCTCAGTAATTAGAAGGAACAATACTTTTCTTTGTACTATTGGGAAATTTTTGTTTTTTTTTTCTGTTCATGACTCATTATATATACAAACTAATTACTTAAAGATGCATTGTGTAACTTTTCTGATGGAACGTCAGTCAAAGGCTTTTCTCTAAGGAGATTTTAATGTTTCACAGTCAAGTTACAGGTCAGATCTGTGGAGAGGCCTGTTTTTCTTGGTATTTTTGGGCCGTAAGACCATCTGTAGCTAAATAAATGTGCGTTAGAGCTGTTTAAAGTCACACTGTGGAACATTCCAGGCAGAGTAAATGACGTGTCCATGGAAACAAGCAGGTGACGGACTCCCCCAACCAAAAAGTTACATAGTCCACCTAACAGTATTTTACATTTAGAATACTTTTTGGGGGATAATGCTGCTCTTTATTTCAGCAATATATTTTAAAATTCGTTATAGTGACAGTATAGTGTATAGAATAGTATAATATAGTATAGTGTATAGTATAGTATAGTGTATAGTATAGTATATTGTATAGTATAGTATAGTGTATAGTATAGTGTATAGTATAGTGTATAGTATAGTGTATAGTATAGTGTATAGTATAGTATAGTATATAGTATAGTATAGTATAGTATAGTATAGTATAGTATAGTGACAGCCAAAAGAGCGTCATTACCATGGAAAAAAGGCCAAGTAAGAGTCAAGTCTGTGGAGAGGCAATCCCACCCTGCAGTGAGAATGCATATTTTTCAATGCAATAAGAAAACAGACAAAAAAGGCTAAAAAATTACATACTGAGGCTTAAAATACCATAAAGAGAGTGCACGGTTTCATTTTATTAATATAGTGGAGGGTTTGCTGCTTGCTTGTCTCCATGGTGATGTTATTTCTTTGCCTGAATGTTCCACAGTAGAACGTTAAACACATCTCAGTTACATTTATTCAATTACATTTTTTTCTGTAGCTCAAAAATACCTTAAAAACACAAATTCTTACCATGCGCAGGCTTGCTTTTCCATAGATCTGACCAGTAACCTGTCTCCATTTTGATTACCACGTTTATTCTGGAATAATCGGGGCAAATTTGGTGTTGGACTCTTGATTATTGAAGCACGTTTTGATCAGTGTGGTGCGTTCGGGTGCTGCGTGCGTGTGGGAAAACTGAGTTGCTGCAGGTTGTTGGGGTTGCTGAATAAACACCATCTGTGTGTTTGTT